>JALPQI010008597.1:0-66155 GCA_025490895.1 Thaumatotibia leucotreta
TCCGAAACTTATGTACGGAATATCAGATGATATTTAGGTACCATTAGCTTTCGGTGAAGGAAAACATCGTGAGGAAACCTGCATACATCCGCGAAGAAATTCAAAGGTGTATGTGGAAGTTCCCAACCCCGCTTAAGGGCCAGCGTGAGGAATATAGCCCAATCCCTTTCATATATGAGAGGAGGCCTGTGCCCAGCAGTGGGACATTATATAGGCAAAAATATTATTTATTAATATTTTGAATATTATATATTATTTTATTAAATGCCGTGTGGTGACGACACACAACACATATACATATTAGGGTGGAGCGAATTTGAACAAAAACATTTTTTTTCCAAATTTTTAATTCTCCTGTATCATCAATAGTTGACCGTATACGAAAGCTTCATTCGGACCAAAAATCAAGACTCTAGGACTTTGTCTTAAGGTGGGCGCAACCACGAGGGTAGTTTTGCAAAAAAGATAAAATTTTGCCTCTAAGGTGTAGCCGCAAGTTAATGTTTTTATTGTATCTAAATGTCATAAAACTTACATTTTTGTTCAGTATAGTGTATTATACTGGTTGTACTAGCGCTACATAGATAAAACTCGTCAATAAGTATTAAGGGCAAGTGTAAAAAAGTTGAATTGTTGTTAATTTTGAATTTTGACACTTGCGGTGCCCTTTGTTTGGCGATCCAATAAAACTAAATTGTACTATGTAACTAACGTAATGTGATATAATAAAATATTATTTGTGGCTAATAAATGAACTTCTGGAACTTAATAGTGGTAAATACCCTGCTGTTAAAGACTTGTGTGAAATGATCGCCACCGACATTGAAAACATTTGAAACAATGCATCATTCCCATAATAAGTTACCAACAAATCATTAAGGTTGATTTTATTATTATGTTTATTGTAATAATTACAAAACTCCGAAGAAATTACGCAAACAAACAAAAAAACAGATGTTTTACGAAAACTCTCAATCAAAATTATTTAATATGGTAAACATGAGCCTATTCATATCTTTAGCATGATTTAAAGGTTGTTTGTAGTTGCTTGAATACCTAAAAAACAATTATTATAAAACTATATCCTTTGCGCACCCGGAATAATTACTTTTAGCTATGTTGCACTATGATGAACCATAATTAAGAGAACTGGCGCCGTAGAAGGTGTTAAAAACAACAAAAGAGTGTAAAGGAAAGTGCCAAGCAATGTTTTAGCTACAAAATGTTAGAACAGAGGTTTTAAATTATTATGATTTCATTAATTGGTCAAAAGAAATACAATAGAACCTCCAGTGAACATGAAATACAGTGACGCAGAGATTTCGGAAATGATACTCAGGAGATAAATTATTTCAGATTGAAAACTATCCCTTGTCGCACTCAGGCAGTGGAATGGTGCATCAAGCTCGTAACTGAGGCTTCGGCATCTGTTTGTGTACCAGAAGCGAGAGATGGGTCCATTCATTGTAAAATAAAGGCCAGGCAGGACATATCAATATTTGACACAAAGTCCCAGTATTTCAGAGAGAATCAAGAGTCTATTGCTTCGGATTTCGAAGGTTTAGCATCACACCTGATTTTTTTTTTAAAGCTAGAAGTATTATTATTGTTCTAAAGTTATTAGAACTAAAAACATTAGCAAAAAAATTTGGTTTAACCAAAATGTTGAAAATAACTGTAATTTGCGTTTTTCTTCAAACTTCAAATCTGATGCGCCACCTCAAGACGTTGATGTTAGAACCTTGTAATTTTTTTTGTAGACCATCTGAAGATGTCGAACATCGATTGGTATTACAGGAAAAACTAAATTTTAAAAAAAAATTTTTTTTCGCTCCACCCTAATACATACCTACAATATACAGAATACATCACCACCCCAACACTTCCCATGGGTGTCGTAAGAGTCGGTAAGGTAATGAAGTATCACTGATCATTTATTTATTGAAGATGAATGATGGGTCACAGCGTCATCAAAGTGGATACACTGCGAACCCCAAACCGCATACCCAGCGTGGCGAAGATCGACATTTTCCTTCTAATGCGTCCATACGCATAGGCTTTTTTTCATGAAATAGGAGGCAAGCGAGCAGACGTATCGCCTGATGGTTAACGATCACCGTCGCCCAACTTAAACTAAAACAGTAACACTAAAATCTTACAAACTAAACTTAAAACTAAAAGCTGTTAGCTGCCTTTCTTTTATGATTGACGATTAAGCGTTAGCGATTGGCAACTTGTCTAAGCACCCAGAATGCTTAGCCAAGTTGCCAATCGCTAGCGCTTGGTAGTGTATCGTAGTTTTTCCTCTTCTGTCACTTTTTCATATTAGTGAGACAAAGACAGTTAGCTGCCTTTCGTTTACATTTGACGATTAATCGTTAGCGATTGGTAGCGTATCGTAGTTTTCCCTCTCTGTCACTCTTTCATATTAGTGCGACAAAGACAGTTAGCTACCTTTCGTTTACATTTGACGATTAATCGTTAGCGATTGGCAACTTGTCTAAGCACCCAGGATGCTTAGCCAAGGTGCCGATCGCTAGCGCTTGATAGCGCATCGTAGTTTTCCCTCTCTGTCACTCTTTCATATTAGTGACACAAATACAGTTAGCTGCCCTTTCGTTTACGATTGACGATGAAGCGTTAGCGATTGGCAACTTGTCTAAGTACAGAGGATGCTTAGGCAAGTTGCCAATCGCTAGCGCTTGGTAGCGTATTGTAGTTTTCCCTCTCTGTCACTCTTTCATATTAGTGCAACAAAGACAGTTAGCTGCCTTTTGTTTACATTTGACGATTAAAATCGTTAGCGATTGGCAACTTGTCTAAGCACCCAGGATGCTTAGCCAAGTTGCCAATCGCTAGCGCTTGGTAGCGTATCGTAGTTTTCCTTCTCTGTCACTCTTTCATATTAGTGCGACAAAGACAGTTAGCTGCCGTTTACGATTGACGACGAAGCGTTAGCGATTGGCAACTTGTCTAACCACCCAGTGGTATTACAAGTGCGTTGCCGAGAGGGAGAAGCAGGTACTGGGGTACCCCTACCCACAAAAGAGACCAGTAGGCTAAGGGTGCCGCGCCACTGACGCGGAGCGGAGACGAGCGGAGGGAGCTCGGCCAATGAGACCGCATCACAGAGTTTCGAATTTTGAATTTGAAGAATGTAATTGGGCAATTTCGCACAGCTCCGCTCCGCTCCGCGTCAGTGGAGCCGCACCCAAACGAGGCCGTTGTCCACCAGTGAACTGATACCAATAGGCTGGGTGATTTGTACTTATTAAATAGAATTAATTAGTAACTACTTACGGATCTGAAACGTGGTTCACTATGGGACTCATTAGGAGGCTCAGAGTCACTCAACGAGCGATGGAGAGGGCAATGCTCGGGGTTTCTCTGCGAGATCGCATCAGGAATGACGAGATCCGCAGAAGAACGAAATTGACTGACGTAGCCCGAAGAATCGCCAGGTTGAAGTGGCAGTGGGCTGGCCATATTGCCCGGAGGACCGATGACCGGTGGGGTCGGCGTGTTCTCGAGTGGCGACCACGCACTGGACGGCGCAGCGTGGGAAGGCCCCCCCCAAGATGGAGCGACGACCTGGTAAAGGTTGCGGGTGTCCAATGGATGCAGACAGCTCACGACCGATCTTTGTGGAACTCTCTGGGGGAGGCCTATGTCCAGCAGTGGACGTCAATTGGCTGATGATAATGATGATGATGAATTAGTAATTAAGGTCGTTTAAGGTCAATAAAAAAAACGGCATTGTGAAATTATAATAAAGCATAGTTTTCCCTCTGGGGTGATTTTTCATATGGCATTTTCCGACATGAAACCTAGAGGCAGTCACATTTTTTTGGGATAAGGTGACCCAGTATATGATGGACTTCCAGTACCTACTTGTACTAGGTTTCAAATTACAGGGATTCCTCACTTATATAGGTTTCATAATCTTAGTATAATAATACTAAATACTTTCACGTTCGCACTTTTGGGGAGTTTTTCGGAGGCAGGGGATCTCGGGGAGGTATTTTATGTTTGATATTAAGGTTAGAAAAACAATTATGTATTTTTACTTAAATGTATACCATATTTATTTTCAAAACTACAATTTATATACATATATTAAATCTAACTAATCTACTTAACCTAACCTATATCTAAGATTGGCCCTTGTGGCAGTCTACCATCGGCATTTCATCGCTGTATCGCAATACTGATGCGTTGCGCGAGGAAATCGCCAGCTCTTCGGTCTAAAATAATTTTAGTTTTAATTTTTTTTTTCACGTCTATCAGCAACACTCAACTTATAATCAATGAGCCTTATATCATTGTAATAAGGTAGAGAAACTATCAGTTAACAGCGCAGCCGATTCTGCGTATAATGTAGACATGATCAAACGACATAAATGATGACCCCTACGGTAATACGCATAGAATTCACTTCAAGAGTACGTCTGGATAGCGTGGGTTGTATGTACATTAACCATTGACCGGGCTAAAGGGCTGATATAGTTGCTTCATTGATTCTCAATACATGGCCTCGAGGTGATATAGGCGAAATGTGGCTTAGGGATTCCTTAGTTACAAATATTGTTTAATATTATCTATTGTATCATTTTGAAACTATTGAGTAGTTGTAACAACAGTATGTAACTATTTAGGTATTGTCACTATAAAATTGTACAATTGTAAATACCCACAGTAAGACACTTCTACTTCATAAAAAAAAATACACAGGTTTTTTAAAACTAAGCAAAACGATTTAAAAAAACGATTTCGTAATATTAGGGGATTTCTCCGAGCGTTTCAACCGCCGTGACTTTGGTGGCAGCCTTATCACACGAATCCCGTGAGAGATGCAAGAACTTTTGAATATCTTGGTAGACGTAGTTGACCAAGAAAACAAAAAAAATATGAGATACCCACGGAAATCGGGTAATAATGTTGCCACCGAAATCATGGCGGTTGGAACGCTCGGAGACATGCCCTAATATTACGAAATCGTTTTTTATAAGAGTGGTTATCTGCAGATTTAATTATCAATCAAAACTGTACTCATTCATTGTTTTATTGACTCCAGAAATAAAGAGAAAATATTACCTACATTCAAAGTCGGTCAAACCGTGGCGGTTTGAACATTAAGGATGTAATTAATTACAACATTATACAAAAATATATATTTTTTAGGAAAATTCTAAAGAAATAATATGCAATTTTGAAGTCTGAAGGGAAGTCTACACTTTTCAATTACTAATAAGATAATAATATCCAACAAGTATAAAAAGCATGTAATTAAACCCTATTATAAAACCTTCAATCATCCCGTTTGCATATCCAACAAACTTGTTCCATGACGCAAGGGGAGACCAGTAGCCGTACCACGACTTTGCGAGTATCGGTAACGTCAGGCTTTACTCGATAGGGGAGACCGGGGCAAAACGAAGCTCGGGGCAGAACGGGAAATGTACTTGTGTGCGTAACTGGTGCGCGCAATAGAGCGCGACACAGCGTCATTCGCGCCAACTTCCGTCACCTCACACGAGTCAAAGCGGCGGGTGCGTGTCACTACCTGTTTTGGTCGCACAGCAAGGAAGAACTGATTTTTGGTGATTTGTTAAGAAGTTCTTTGGTTTTGATCGATGGGCATAAAGGTAGATATCAGTGCTATTGTTATTCCTTGCTATATACATGTTGCATCAGTGTAAAACTAACGAATTTAGGTTGCTTTTACGAACAATTATTTTGTAGGTTAGAACTGTTGATATCTTTGTAAAATCTGTCCGTTGGGGCAAAATAGTTGGGGTAAAATGGGATACTATCCCGTTTTGCCCCATATGAATAGATCGTACCTATATTGATAATTTCAAATTTGGTTATAAAACTGTTTTATATTTGTTTGCAGTCAAAATGGTACGAAATTAAAAGCGTAAGACAGACCAACAAAAAAAAAGTGACACGGATGTAAATTCATCTGAAGACGTTGATGATTGTATGTACTTGCATATATTGTGGGTACTTATATTCACAGTCCACTGAAGGATGGGTTATTTGCAGTGTGTGCTATGGCTGGGCCCATAACTCGTGCAAGTTTAGACGATGACGATGAAGAGGCACATATTTATGAAGGTTACCAACCTAATAAAGGTGTGCTCGTTTTGCCCCATAGCGTTTCCCATTTTGCCCCGACGATGGGGCAAAACGGGATTTTTCACATGTAACAACCAGTTTCTTATTGCAAAAAAAATAAGTGATTTAGTGCCATAAAAGATAAAACATATGTTAGTTAAAACTATAAGTGTTGCTTCTGTTGTAAGAGATTTTTAATAAACATTATAATTTCCATTATCAGTCGATTTTTTTCTTAACTATCCCGTCTTGCCCCGGTCTCCCCTACGTAAGCAGGCCATCGCGCTCGCTCCAATATGTCAGTGCGAGCGCGATATAATGCATTACGTATTGAGTAAAACGTAACGTATCCTTTACTTTTTTACTCGGTGCTTACTATTTTTCTACTCAATGATCCGAATCATATTTTGGAATTTGTAATCGTGGAAAGCAACTAGCTGTCTTTGTCGCACCAGTCAAAAAATAATGATAGAGAGCGGAAACTACGATAGCGTTAGCGACTGACAACTTGGTTACGAACTCTGATATGTACGAATAAATTTTAGAATTATAACTAACGTGAGACACAAACACATTTATATATTTATCAAACGAGTTACTCACGTAATTTAAGTCGATAATTGCTCGACATGTTTCGATCAATTTAGAGGATCCTCATCATGGAGTACCCGCGATCAAAGCCCGACGAGTACTGCGGGCTTGCGCTCTGCTAGAGCGAATGCTGGCCGCAGGCAGCGCTCGCGTGGGCAGCGAAGGACCAATTATCGACTTAAATTACGTGAGTAGCCCGTTTGATAAATATTGAAATATGTACGAATAAATTAAATAAACTGGGTATTTTAGTATTTATTCGACATTTACTTTCCAACTCATGGTACGGCCTCAGCAGTCGTTAGCAACTCACCGCGATAAGGACACTATTCACCTCATGGCCTCACATCACCTCACCTCATCTCACATCTTGTACACCTCACTTGCGCTTACATTGTGTGAGGTGTGCTCCTTAATGGGAATCGCTTGTGACATTTCAAATTTCTGGTTGAGTTAACCCTTGAGACTTGTTTAAGACGTATTCGTGTTATGTAAAAAATCCCCCATAATATTTTCATAAGAATTGAATTAGGTAGGTCATAAGTTTAAGTAAATTTTAAGATTTATTTTTTCTGGGCCTAGTATAAATTGTAACAATGAAAGTAACAAAAAGCATGTTAAACAAAAAAACTTAAGCACGAATAAAAACAGTTTTTTTTATATTTCTATACAATTATTAAAAAATGAATAAGCTGGTATAAAAATGGATACTTATATTATAATACAATCACTTCCTTCGGTGAAGGTAAGAAAAAGGGACAGAAATATGTACCTAAGTCACAATAAACAAAATTACACAGGTAAGATGTTTATTAGTTATTTAATATAAATGTAAGATTAAAAATAAAAAATAAATAAATAAATAAATGTCTTGGGACATCTTACACAAATCGACCTAGTCCCACGGTAAGCTCAATTAAGGCTTGTGATGTGGGTACCAGGCGACGATATATATAATAGATAGATACATATAGATACTTAAATACATAGACAGCCATGACCAAGGAACAAACATTTGTGATAAATAAATACACAAATAATGTCCTCGCCGGGATTCGAACCCGGAACCCCCAGCTTCGTAGGCAGGGTCACTACCAACTAGGCTACGGAGGCTGACAAACTGGCTAAGATTTAATTGAATACTCTCGGAAATTGACAACCTAGTCCAAATGTCTTTTCTAAAACATTTTAAGGACTCCATCTGTATATGTTAAAAAGATGTCCTAAACTCACAAATGCCATGAACAATTTTCAAACATCAATACACAATGTAACAAAAACCAAAAAAGCAATAGAAATAGAAACATCTCAATAAAACAAATTACTTTTAAAAGCATAAAACCGCTCTCGACAAGGAAAAAAGGAGAATATACTGAAGTGAACTTAAACCCTTCCGACACTCGTGACGCGCCAAATTCAAACAATCCATACGAAATCCATCCTTATTACAAGGCGAAACCCCCTATAATCCTATAAAGTACCCTAAGCAAACAATTCACACGTTTGTAGGGAACAAAAAACTTTGGAATTCACGCGAAATTGATTACTAAAGTCGTTGTTATAAGGCGGATATTTCTGCAGCAACAGGTACCGGGCTCGCAAAGTTCTTGCTACGCTCACTTTTGTTTCGTTAATAGTGGATAAATATTATTCGGAACTAGAGTTTTGGGTAGTTGATTTTAGTTCAGAACTGCGGGGTTTGATTAAAGTCACCGACAAAAGTGGGTTTATTTGGAATAAAATTTGTTTGTGTTAGGATGTTACGACGTGAATGAAATTCGGACATATCAGGCTATTGAAAGCCTATGAAAATAATCATTTATTTTGTTCATAACGACTGCTATTTCAGAACTAGGTGGGTCAGTTTGTGTACGATTGAGTATTTTGTTTAGACCAAAGAATTTCAAATTGTAAACGGATATTATTCAAACGTTTTTAAGTCCCGTTTACTGTAGATAGTCGCCAACGATGGATATTTTGAATATCTTTAACAAACCTTGTATTCTAAATCTGAATTAATTTCCATTATACGTTAACAAATACTGTTAAATCTGCGACCACATATAACATGAACGTCTAACGCCAGTTCAAAAATGCCCCCAAAAACAACTGTTCATTTGTGCCAAGATGGGCAGGACATAGCGCTTGTCTTAACACGGTGCATATTTCGGTGCAACTTTTTTGACAAATGTTTATAGAATATAGCCAATCAAAACTTTGATGGACCAATCACTGTACCTTTTTTAAAGGGCGGTTTAAGTTTTTATAGGTTGACATTGAAATTCATTACCGTCATGCATTGAAGAGGGGGTGACACTTGTCAACTAAAATTCAGGACCTTTTTTGAAAAGCAATTTGGTATGGCGTGCGGCTTCCAGGTTTTGTTTGTTTGTAGTGTTAAATCCACGTGTTCTTTAATAAGCTTTGACCACAACATTGTTATAACACTAAAATATCAGCAAATATCTAAGTATACAGGGTGGTCAAGTACCAGGAGTGCACAGGGACGCTCAATTATGTTTTTTTCTGCGGTATCATGGTTGTTGCTCAGCGTAAACGTCTTCAGTAGCCCTACCATGAGGTGCCGCTACGTAACTAACACGCGAATATAAAAAACGAATAAGAATGGTTTATATGGTGCCATACAATACAGAACAATAAATACAAGTATAATCAATAAGGATTTGAACACCAAAAAGGATTAGTGCGAGTGAGCCGGATATAAAGTAAACGCGCGTTAATAACGTAGCGGCAGCTCATGGTACGGCTACTGTACTTTCTTCACTCCGCTTCATGACCCAAAAAATACCTCATAAACATTTAATAATAATACAAGCCTTTTAAAACATATTTTTATTTACCTATCTGGCTACTAGTGAACTATTTCACTGAAAGTCAGAATCACATCTATCACAGTGAAATAAAATCAAATTTCTAAAACTAATTTAATTAAATTATAAATATTTGATGTCATATACCAAAGAAAAAACGACCAAGATCACCAACGTCCGAGGTGGCAATCGAACCCACGTGCTCAGCTTTCGCGGCTGATGCCTGCACCGCTCGGCCACTCGGTCTCTTATTTTATTTATTTATTTAACCTTTATTGCACAAAAGAAAAAACTTGACGTACAAAAGGCGGACTTAATGCCTTAAGGCATTCTCTACCAGTCAACCTTTAGGCAAAGCAGAGAGATTGTGGGCGGTGCAACTAAAATAATAAAATACTTACTTATTCAGAAAACTCTTATTTAAGGTGCGTTTAAACCAAAAGAGCATTCGCTGTTCTAGCGCCCGTTCTACGAAATCAACCAATCACGTTTTGTGTACCGATCGAATTTCGTAGAGTGGGAGGTTAGAACAGCGAATGCTCTTTTAGTTTGAACGCACCTTTAGAATATTTACTCTAAATCTAAAATCTATTTTGCCATAGAATTTCGATACAAACTTCGTCTTTATAACATAGTACACTCCGTGTTTGTGAATAAACGGTAGGAATTCGGTTTGGACCTTTGTTTGTCGGAGGATGTTGGCAATCGTTTTCGGTTTCGACGAAAACAGCGGTAAATTCCATTGCGATCGAGCTTCGAATTTGTTTAAACCTCGGCTATAGTAACAGTAGGTAAGTAAACGTAGCCATGCGAGCTGGGCAAAGCCATTTACAATGTTTTATTTCCTATGTACCTAGTATATTATTACTACATTTTTTTTCCAACGGATACATATTATTTATTTTTTTAAAGGGGATAATTATTTACTACAAATAAACAAAAAAATATAAAAGAAAATAAAAAATATAACTAAAATAAAATTAAAACTGAAGCTACCTATAAAGATAAAAACCTACTATAAAGCGACGTTAGAGATATATGAATAATTTCTAAGCTTTTTCACGGCAACAGTTTGTCATGTTTTTTTTTCAGATTCAGATTTAAATGATTTATTAATATTTAAGGGCCTCGGCAAAGAGTACGATTTTGTACCGTTTGGCGTAGAAACTTTAGGTTCTTGGGGCCCCAGCGCACGCAAATTGTTTGCTGAGATCGCGAAACGTCTGGTTGATGTAACTAGAGACCGAAGAGCTGGCGACTTCCTCGCACAACGCATCAGTATTGCGATAAAGCGAGGAAATGCCGCCAGCATCCTCGGTACAATGCCACAAGGGCCAATCTTAGATATAGGTTAGGTTAAGTAGATTAGTTAGATTTAATCTATGTACATAAATTGTAGTTTTGAAAATAAATATATTGAAAAAAATTCTTTATTCAAAATGATTTATTTGTAAACATAGGGTAAATTGTTGCTACAAAATTATGTGAGAGCTTCATGCTTCGCCGATAGGCAAATTATTTCTTCAGAAAAAAAAACCGTAACTATTCGTATTACATATATTATGAGTATAATGAAATGGTTAAACTCACGTGTAGTTAGTAACTACGTTTATTTTCATATTTCATTATAATTTTTTAGGCAGTCCTTGAACAGATAAATGCTACTTCGATCCCTGCTAGCCGGGAAAAAAAGTCCCGTATTCGAATAGGTGGTGTGAAAATTATTTTCTATTTCTATTTTCTTTTAATACTTGTGAGTTTAATTATATTTACAGTTATGTCTCACGAAAGTTCAAATACAACTATTACCCAGATTGTATGTCCCGTTATTGCGCTAACTAGCTGTTTGTCCCACAAGTCGGCAATATTGTCGAACACACGACCCGCGCACGCCCACGCCCACGGGACGCCGACTTGCTATTAACGCAAACTTGCGCTGGTTAATTTAGCAATTCCAGTTAATTCCGACAACTTACCGGCGAGCATTGTTACTGGCTTTAATGCGAATTGCTAGGTTACTTTTTAGGGTTCCTTGAAATTAAATACGGAATCCATCGGGTGTATTGGATGACAGAATAAACTACCAGACGTAAGACAATATATTTTTTCATTAATTTCAGCCGAAAGACATTCAATGATAGGCTACTAAGGGATTGAAGTGTCACTGACCATTATTTGACAAAAGATTTATGATGGGCAGCAGCGTCATCATAGTGGACATATTACTGCGATCGCCAATCCGCTTGCCCAGCGTGGACTAGGCTAACGTTGTTGGCTATACAGAAAGTTATCATGTATTTATCATGTATTTAAATAACCTTGTAGTATTTTTTATTGTATAGTTGTTTGTTATCTCTAAAATAAATAAAATAAAATAAATAAATAGGCCTCCCTGTAGGAATAAGCAGTAATTGGTATGTGTATACAGAATTGCTAATTTTTATTTTGTATGCCTATCGGCGAAACATAGAGCAGTAGCTCTCACATAATTTTGTACCAACATTGTTACCTATGTTTACAAATAAATCGCTTAAACTTGAATTAGACTTCAATGATTGACAATATTATGACTGGTTCTGTGCTGCTTAGCTGGTTCCCGCGATCTTGATCAGGTCGTGGGACCATCTTATGGGAGGTCTGCCCACACTACGTCGTCCAATACGTGGTCGTCAGTCCACCAGTTTCAGGCCCCATCACCCAGCTGATCTTCTTGAAATGTGTCCAGTCCACTGCCCCTTAAGGAACTGGTCTGACCGCAAAAAAATTAAAGAGACACGGCGATACTCGCCCGGCGGGAGTGCGTATCTTTTGTTCATGTTTATAGCCGATAGTTCATAGCTTAGTAGCTCGCGGTGAGACCAATGCCTATGTTTGGCAATTCTGGGCAATATATTTTTAATCTTCTATAAATTGTTTGAGTTGTAATAAGTGCAGATTGTCGATCTAATACTTCTTGAAGTCGCAGTTTATGATAATACCTGTGTGGGCGGTGATTACATTGAAAGAAGCCATTTGTCGCTTAACGTAAGGTTGGAAGTGACTCATATCGTTGTACGAGTTATGTCTTTATAAAAAGCGAAACTGAGGCATTTTACTATTAACGCATGTATTAAGATTAGAGTAGTTTTCAGTTAAAATTTGTGCAAATATACAGAACCCTGGCAGTACAAATCTGACTTACACTTGGCCAGTTTTTGGCTAAATAGTTGGCAAATAATTGTCTCCCCACAGATTCAAGTTAAAACTTCCTTTGTGCATAACCTGAGTACCTAATTAGCTTCGTTACAGTGTGACTTGGGTTAACTAGATGTAATTTTAATATCGCACTTTATTTTACATTTTGACTTTAAGTAAATGTAATTTTACTGTAACAATGTCATTTATTCTTCAATCAAAACACTATTAAGGTAAGATAAGCTACACTACTTATTTTTTATCATATATTATATTTACTTTCAAAACTACAATTCATGTACATAGATTAAATCTAACTAATCTACTTAACCTAACCTATATCTAAGATTGGCCCTTGTGGCATTGTACCGAGGATGCTGGCGGCATTTCCTCGGTACTTTAATTGGTAGGTAAAATACTTCAAAAATACTACTCCATCAACGTTGAGTACCTGACCCCGATCACCCAGGTGATTGTATTTGACGATTATGTCTTCTGAGATCTCCCAGGTGATACTATTGGACCTTGTGTTTACCACGCTGGTGATTATAGTGGACAGAATCATATCCACTAGGATATCCCCGAAGATAATATTGTTCCACGGGTGATTCTAGTGTACAAAGTTGTCCAGTAAGATTGCCCAGCTGATTCTTTTAAGAAAGAAAATTTGCTTTATTCGCACAATACAAAACTTATAATAACTATAAATAGCAACATATATAAAAACAACTTGCGCTAAATGGGCTGCACTCAGCTTTGGTGTCAAGAAATGAGCCACAGGGCGCATTTCGCGACGCTGATTTTCAGTGAAACCCAAAACGTGGAGGCGCTAATACAAAATATACATACAGTTATACATAAACATAGCTGTGTTGCATATTATAATCACCCCGGGGATTTCTATCAACATTATTATGACCTAAAAAATCACGCCATCAACCAAACACTGAGCCCGCGTTCACGCCTCGCAACACGCGAGCTTGATAATGGATACCTAGGCTCTCCGAATCATGTCGCGCGTAGTGACCAAACCCGTGAGTTTAACTTTTTAGAATTATAACTAACGTGAGACTCAAACATATTTAAATATTTATCAAACGGGTTACTTACATAATTTGACACGTCCACCTCCGGTACTGTTTCAGTAAGTCCTCATACTATACCGATTGAAATTTTCTTATTAGACTCCTATGCCAGTGTGTCCAGTGACACGTATGTGTGACCGAAATGATTGTACTCCTATGCCGGCGACACAACACTTGTGTCCAAAATGTTCGTATTTATTTTCTATGCCACTGGCATAGGAGTAAGTACTTGATTTATGCTAGTGGCACTGGAGTACAGTTATTTTGATCACGTATGTGTGTCACTGGCATAGGAGTCAGAATTTTTTGATCACAGACGCTGTGTCACCGGCATAGAACGTGTTGTTGAACGTTAAGTCGATAATTGCTCGACATGTTTCGATCCATTTAGAACAGCTTACGTCGGCATTACGGCATTTTTACGTCAGGTTTTGGTCGCGCATACTCCAGGATGAGGATCGAAACATGTCGAGCAATTATCGACTTAAATCACGTAAGTAACCCGTTTGATAAATATTTAAATATTCGTGAGTTTAACTGTTTAATTTATGTATGAAATTTCAAACTTTACCTATTGGACCCAAACGTAATCCACCGGACAAAACCTCGAGCATCAGTTAGTTAAATAAAACGATTCATTCCATTTCAGCTCGAGTTTCATTCATTGGACTGGTTCCAATATTTTCATTCAATATTTTTAATCGGCGGAAAAAATACAATGGCGATCGAGCGGACGATCGTCGTGCCATTTAGGGTTGCTACTACGGCATTCCAATTGCATTTTATTTACTTATTAAAAGTCAAAGTATTCTTATTCAAGTAGACCCAGCTACGAGCACTTTTAAATCGTAAAACTAAATAGCAAATAAAAAAAACACTTACAGTTCTGACCCTATACTGACCCAAAAATAATCCGGCCAGAAACTCAGCGGGACTTATTTTGTCAAATGATAATACCAAGGTACATCTTATGGTGCATGCAGACCAAAAGAGCATTCGCGGTTCTATCCCCCGCGCTACGAAATCAACTAATCACGTTTTGTGTAACCATCGAATTTCGTAGAGTGGGGGGATAGACTAGCGAATGTTCGTTTGGTCTGAATGCACCTTTAGATAACATGCATTAAAAACACTAAAATATAAAAAATATTTTAAATAAATGCAGATACAGTAGGTACGTTTTTTTAAAGGTTACCGATAGAAATGTCCCTCTGCTGGGCAAAGAAGAAGAAGGGAAGGGGGTTTCTTTCCAAAAATCCGTTAAAAATCATTACATTTTGCGCGGCACTAGTAGGTAATAGGCAAGTAATGATGTACAGTCAAGGGCATAAGTGTATGCACACTTTTCCACGCTGTTTCAAAGATATATTGTGCAATAATATTATCTACATATATTTATGCTCTTGGTGATTTCACTATTTTTCAAGAAACTCAGAATTAATCATTTGGTTTGCAACAATCAGTGTCCAACATTCCCTTGCCCAATATGCCATTAATTTCAAGAAATGTGTCCAACTTTAGTATAATTACCTTACATTTACATTATTTTTTAAGCTAGTGTCTAATATTGGTACCAGCACCCAACATGGCCATTACTTTCTAGAAAAGTCTGCTGAAAACATATAATCCCACATATATCAACGAGTCGTGACCACACACATGCGGTTTTCTGCCGAAGCCAGTGACCTCACGTATCAAATAAGCTTTCGATATCATTTTCATACATCAAATTTATATTCAAAGTAAAGACCACGATTTTATGATTCATTGATATCGAGAAAAAACAGACTTTATGATTACGTCTCTAAGTAAAACTACTGGTTATAATAGTTTACCATTTTAATTATCGATAAGTACAATCGGTCAAGAGGTTCTTATTTTCAGTCTAGGACACGTGCGGAGGCCTCAGTGGTTAGAAGGGAAGAGAGTTGGCGTTTCGGTGCACTGATGCGTCTGCATGCTTAGCCAAGTTGCCAAGCGCTAGCGCTTAGTAGCGCATCGCAGTTTTCCCTCTCTGTCACTCTTTCATGTTAGTGTGACAAAGACAGTTAGCTGCCTTTCGTTTACGACTGACGATTAAGCGCTAGCGATTGGCAACTTGGCTAAGCACCCTGGTGTCGTGTGCGCGCAACCTGGGCGCTGTTGTCGCGCTCACGGAGCCCTCTTATTCGCTACTGGCGGTCGTCTGGATTGGTCAACGCCGGTGCAGTGTTACCAGGCGTTAACACTTTATTGAAATATTTATCGAACGGGTTACTCACGTCATTTTAGTCGATAATTGCTCGACATGCACGCACTCGCTATAGCAGAGCGCATGCCCGCAGTACACGTCATCGCGTGTACTGAACTGTACTCCATGCTGAGGATCCTCTAAATGGATCGAAACATGTCGATCAATTATCGACTAAACTTACGTGGGTAACCCCTTTGATAAATATTTAAATATGTTTGAGTGTCACGTTAGTAATAATTCTAGAATTGGGTAGTTCTATGCGATTATTTTGTCGCACCAATTAAGTCATTACCATTCCCAAATTATTGACGAACTGCGTATAAATAGTGGAGTCATTTTCGGTTATCTTGTAGAAGACGCACGTTTGTCTGCTATTCTCGCATAATAGTCTCGTTTGCTTCTATAAAACTGAAAATAAAGCGGTGATGGTAATGACTAATGAACAATAAAAACGCGTCAAAAATCGCATAGAAACACCCAATGAGGGTTTTCGATAATTTTTCTACCACCAGGGCGGCGCTTCGTACGCACCTGGTCTCGACAGCTGTCAGATTCATACTATTCATAGGCACCTGGGCCTAAAATATTGAAATTCTATTTTATTTGGAAGAGAATTGATTTTGTAATGGATTACGACTAATACATGGTCGTCGAACTGAAGATTGAACTCTAAAACAGGCGCTCAAAGTCACTGGTATTAAAAATAATTACTATAACTTTGTTAGTTTCATGAGAATTGACTTGGAACTATTTTATTTATTTATTTTAGGTAACAATATGCCTAAAGTAATGGTTTTCAGAATAAATAAACCTAATAAATATGTTGAAAATTAAATGCGCGTATTTATTTTGACAGTTCGTTAAAGGGTCGGCTCAGTGCTGCCATCTCACCTCCCCATAGCGGCAGAAAAAGTATCAAAAACCCTCATTGATTTAGCTCTAAATATGCTTTGTAATGTCAAATCTATATCGATAGTATGCATAAATTAATCTCTGGCTATGGTGATTCAGGCCGGGGACTGGGCTCTGGTAGCGCGGCTTTCGGCCTAGAAGCCTCTGAGGGACGAATCCGACCTTCGGCCCTACCCCTTTCCAACCGAAAGGTCGGGATTTGCTAACTCAATAATGAACTCTATTGACTTTTTTTATAATTGAAAATTAACTGAAATTAACTATCACGATCGTATCAACACGGGTGTAAAGGGCTACGTGGAGCACGGCCTACGACCTTCGCAGGTTGTCATTATTCTTTTTTATTTTTGCGAGCAACAATTTTTTATCCAAATAATATGTATATTAACAATCTAAATCAATCTTAAAGAATCGTTTCAGTATTGCGATATAGCGAGGAAATTCCGCCAGCATCCTCGGTACAATGCCACAAGGGCCAATCTTAGATATAGGTTAGGTTAAGTAGATTAGTTAGATTTAATCTATGTACATAAACTGTAGTTTTTAAACTAAATCTTAAGGAAACAAATTCCAAAAGATAATGATATAATATTATACCCAAATTGATGGGTATAAATAAGTGTATTTATTTACCTTTTCATACCTACTCATAATATTACAACTTTTAATATGTACCTATTTAAGAGACCTAGGTTCTAAAAAATATCTAGATTTATGTAGCTTCGTAATGCCCCTTCAACCGTCTTCAAAGTCTTCAAACATATCCCAAGGCGTATCAAATGTCAATGCAGCACTAAATACTAATTAGGAACACATTTGCAAACATAACATCATACACCAATATGATATGATTTTTTATTCCATGGCCTTCAATCACAGATACAAATGTTTACTGTTTTTTTATCGTATGTATGGTAGAATAGAATAGAATAGAAAATAATTTATTCATGACACACATTAAAAGACGAAGTAAATATGACAGTATACAAAAGAAAAAGAAAAGGTGCCACGAAATGGTCTCATCTCAGCATGTTGTTGGCGTGAGCCAGCGCTGATCTTCCGATGAGACCATTAAGTGAAAGATTCACGACGGGTAACATGACATAACATGCAACACAACGCATAATAATAATATGTAAACAAGTACACTATATTATATTATAAACAAACAACATCAAATAAAATTAAATACGACTCCAATATAACTCCATCGGTCACAACCTGCCTTGGTCGAGCATTGGAACATAGCGTCATTTGTATTTTAAACATAGCAACACTCGAAAAATTGACAGGTCGATCCGCGTAGTCAGTAATTGTACCATGAGTTGGAAAGTCAAGGATACATTAGATTTTACTTGATACGTAAAAAAATATATTGCGGTCGCACTGACATATTGGAGCGAGCGCGATGGGCTAATCAGAAAACCCTAACGTTACAGATACTTGCAAAGTCATGGTACGGCTACATAACAGGCCACACGCGTTTCAGCAAACAATGTAACAAATCATCATCATCATCATCATCATCAGCCTATGATATTCCACTGCTGGACGTAGGCCTCTCCTATTAACTATGCTTATAGATGCATTAGGAGGTAAAATCGCCACGCTGGACAAGCGGATTGGCGATCGCAGTAATGTGTCCACTATGATGACGCTGCTGCCCATCGTCAATCTTTTATCAAATAATGGTCAGTGACACTTCAATCCCTTAGTCGACTTTTACGACACCCGCAGGAGTAGTTGGAGTGGTGACAAATGTATTCTTACTACCGTAAACTGGGGTTACATTGAGCAATTTTAAAGTTTAAACTTCAATATCTTCTAAAATTAGGCGTAAAAAATTCCAAAAATAAAATAGTCAACTTTTTGTTATCTTTCTCGGTAAAAAAGTTTGAAACGCTACTTTTAAAATGTATGAAGATAGAAAAATAAAACGTTGTGATCAAAGTTAAACTGACATTGGGGTTACTTTGATACCTTATGTTTTTTTGACGGCAATTGAATGTTAACCCTTACAGGAGTACTTTCTCCTAAGGAAATAAATAAATCCGTTCGCAGTATCAAAAACAACAATTTACGTCGTTTTGGGGTTATTTTGATCAAATATTTGTGATCAAAGTAACCGCGAAATAAAATAGGTAAAAAAACTTCCGCATTCAACTTTATTAAAAACCAAAATCAAACAGTGAAGAGAGAACTATCTTCTTATAAAATAAACAGTCAAATGGATAGACATACCATAACCAACTATATGTAAGATTCTGATCAATGTGACCCCATGTAGGTAATCAAAGACACCCCATTGAATAAAAACAATTGTTATAAGTACTTAGTTTGAATTGAAAACCCCAAAAACGTCAAATTTGTGTACCTAAACACACTTGTGACAAGTTAATTGTGATTAAGAACCGTTGACCTCACTACCCTTATTGTTACTTTTGAAGTTATTTTACACACAAAAATAGCAAAAAGAATACGTACATATAAATACGTGATTCGCTATATTAAAGGCCGTACTCACTTAATGTGTGTCTAATCAATTAATAAGGACAACTATCGTTCCTGCCAGACTAAAAAAAATATACGAATGCGTTTGGTAACGAGAGATATTCGCGATTAAAAAATAAATGAAGTTTTTATCAATGTAACCCCAAGGTTCAAAGTAACCCCAGTTTACGGTACCGTCAACACATGGCAACAAATATGACATCTATTTACCTAAGCCCATTAGGTCAGCAAATCTTAAGAATGACAAAACTTACTAATACGTATGGACAATCCTAAACTTTTCAATGCACGTTTACTGCACTAGTCAATACGATCCCAATATAATTTCCATCAAACGCCTAGAATAAAGCCAAGCTTCAAATGAACTAAATACGTCTAGAACCCACGTCCCAGGGGCCGTAGACGCCAGGCTTAATACTAAGATGTACCGAAGTAGGCCTAAGCCTGCCTGACAGGGGATATAAATATTGGAATATCTGAGGCTGACTAAGGAATTAATAGCGAAACTTTCGAGTAAGACTTCGAGTAACAAGGTTTTGAGCGAGGACTATAATTAACTATGACATTCGAAATGCATTGGCTTGAATGATTTCTTTAAGTGACAGTTTCGAGTCGTGTCGGAGGCTGGTGTGATAAACCAATTTAATTTGCTCATATTGGAATAACAGCTATAGAAACTTGTAATAAAAATGTCATGGAATATTCTGTCACAAAGCGATCTAATTCCAGGGTAAAATCACTTAAGATTTGTGTAGTGGGCAGTGGGCACTAAGTGACATTTATATATTATAATCCTATAACTCTTATAAGTATATACATTACTTAAATACACAGAAAACATACAACGCCATGACTAAGGAAAAAACATTATTGTGTGATAAATATGCAAGGGGTACCCCAATCGGGATTCGAAGCTGAAACCTCCAGATTCGCAGGCATGGTTACTGCTAGAGTCAAATATAATGCACAATATCTTTGAGGACCTTCCCTTTTCCAATATTATTATACCTTATGCTCGTGTTCAAAAACACGCGTAAAACACACCAAAACCATAAAACCACACAATCTCACCAAATACACGCGTAAATTCCTCTCCGCAATATATTGCCAACTTAACGTGTCCGACTTGATTTTTTAAGACTCCGCGTGTCTCCGACCGGTCACGTCCCGGTTTTACAGCCGCCTCAGCTGGCAGGTTGGCGGCATTGGCCAATTGGAAAAAAACACTCCATTTAATATTTTATCCAAGCGTGGCTGGAGTTTTCGGTTCGCCAAGTTTCCGTGACGTGTTTTATGTATAATGGGGTTTCATAATGAATGAGCTTGACGTCATTGTGTCGAATTTTATTGAGCTTGTTTAACGGCTCATTTTATTTTCACAGATTGTCGGGAAGTGTATTTTGTAATCGCATGTGGAGCTTGATTTCGAACCTGTTATAAAATGCATTTAATAAAATTGATGCTGATTTTTTCCAAAAAGATTTATTTACATAGTGTCCAAAATCGTATTTTTGTTAAGTATTAAAAGTTTAAGTAAATTAAATTTTATCTACTTATATCCCTCCGAAAGGTTTCTTTTTTTCCACACGTCCCATTTAGCAATCGTTCCATTTAAGGAGACAAATGTGATCTCTCTTATCAGTTCAGATTTTGGATTTTTTAAGAGCAAAAGTTATCTCAATGCTTCGTATCTACCAGATATACACCTCACAGACGCCTGTTTACATCTATTTTCTGTACCGGTTTACAACGATATTCGAATGTTGTCTGTTCCTTAATGCAAAAATTGGACCATTTGGGAGCTTTACCCGTTCCATTAAAAAAAGTCGAAAATCGGTTCACGATTCTCGGAGATGTGTAAAAAATCTAGCAGAGCGCAAGACCGCAGTAGTCGGGCTTTGGTCGCGGATACTCCTTCCTGATTTTCCATGATGAGAATCCTCTAAATGGATCGAAACATGTCGAACAATTATCGACTTAAATTACATGAGTAACCCGTGTGATAAATATTTAAATATGTTTGAGTCTCACGTTAGTTATAATTCTAAAATGTGTAAAAAAGATACCAAAACAAGAGTCAAATTGAAAACCTGTTTTTTTCAAAGTTGAAATTGAATTGAAATAATGCCAACATAATCACTGTCTCGGTGATATTTCATGGCTTTATGAAGACGTCATAGTTCTGTATTTTGCGTTCAAAACGTTAAAGTGACAGATCCAGTGGGCCAACGTGCATGTGCACTTTTCACAAGATAGAGCGTTTTTAATCGCGCAGAAGCGCAACTCGCGCTTTGTGGAAGTTTGATCGCGTCGAGTTTGTGAAGTTCGACGGTTCGGTCCCTTACCACATGTTTGTACGGGCGGTAGAAGAATATGTGCAAACTTACCCAGTTATTCATGTTTATCCCCTTTGGCCAAATAAGACCGAAAAGGACAAACCATAATTGGACATAGTTTATGGAAAAGGATCCAGTCCACAGAAATCTGTCAATTCAATTTTGTCATTCCTCATCCGGAGAATCATGGCAGTGATCTTCCCTCCACCTCCGAAAAAAATCAAGCAAGAAGAGATTCCAGATTCCAAAGTTCTAGACGAAAAAGAAAACGCATTTGGTCAAAAATCCACATAACTACAATCTCAAGATTCAAATCTTATGTCAAAAGGAAAAGTCATTTATTCCAGTGACCAATTTCAGAATTTGAATCCTTTTCGCAAAACTACGTCGAATCAGCGAACCGGCTTGTTAATCCTTAATTCGACAGAAATATGTACCTAGTGTAATGGTCGTGTCCAAGCCTCATTGGCAATCAAAAGTTTTAATTAATTATGGTTCACAAAAAATACAAAAAGTGTATCAAAGACCATGTCCAGTATTTTGGACGTTGTCAAATTAAAGGGTTCAGTTAATAGACGATTATGAATAACTTCGGCACATCGACTCAACATTTCCCGGCATTTTCGGTTGCTCAAGTAGCCTAAGAAGTTTTCAAGAAGATTCTGACGTTTTGGGCATGACGTTACAGCCATAGTTGTAGGCAGACTGGCGAGAAAATGCATCAACCCCTTCTAGATGCGTGGGTTTTGCTTACAATTTTTTCCTTCCCCATAAAGTGATTGGTGAATATTAAATTTTATTCATAACTTTATGCATTTGCAAACATCAGGATTTGAACCGCTACAGCACCGACGCTATTTTCATAAAATAATTATGGCTATGACACGCTTAGTAAGGGAACTTTACCGTTGACGCTCAAAGTTCATCCTTAAGTATTTATTATTATCGGAATCTTGAGACTCTTTCACCATCAAAGCATTCTGACGCTTATCAGTTGGCCTCTGAAGTCTGAAGCGATCATTTCTATATTCTAGGTGAAGCAGGTCGATGCTGAAGTCAAATCGATTCAATTTTCTATCGAGCGAATTTTATTAAACCAAGTTACCATATTATAGTAGTGACGCTTTGCAACTTAAGATCGCGATGGAAAATGGAATTGAATCTGACGCAGGGATCGGAACCGGTTTTTTAGAAAAACCTCTAAACAGCTCAATATTTTTAAATGTTTTACACTATTTATGTAGTATTCAACATTAACATTAACTATTACCATCATATTTTAGAATTACTCCATTAGCAAAAAAAATATAAACCGAAGAACGAAAAAGAACGGAATTCGAACCGTTCTTTTGTATGGAGCAAAAACCGTTATCCGATCCCTGATCTGACGTATTGGTTACGAACAGTATGTTTACTATGAGCTAGCGTCGTGAGTTTAATTTCTATCCATTCCGCTCATATAGTAAAGTAAGAATGCGTTTAACTCAATTGAAACCCTGGGCCAGTCTAAAACCTTGTCAAAATTACGAGTAGTACGAGTAAAAGATTTCTTACAATTAGATTTACAGCGTCACTTTGATATAGTTCCTAATTTTCCAATTGATTGAGTTGAGTGTACGATTACACCGCTGCTACGTAAATACGTAGATGTGATGTCTACGTCTTGACATTATAGGGCTACCAATGCGATTCAGTTTAGGACCTTATTTGAATCGCGATGTCAGTTCCACAGACCGTTAGTCAAAAACTGACCAGCCAAACACAAACTGAATTGCATTTAAGAGATCATGTGCCGCCCCCGGCTCATTTTACAACGCGTCTGTATATTTTAAGCAGCGTGTGTCAAAAACAGTACGGATACCATGCATCATAAAATAACGTTATACTCGTAATTTATACGCAATATTGAACTTATTGTGAAAACACAAATCAAATTATTTTATTAACTAAATATTTTGATTTGTGCTTTTTATACTTAATACTATATCAATTTTAAATATTGGATGTCATATACCAAAGAAAAAACGACCAAGATCGCCTACGTCCGAGGTGGGGATCGAAACCATGTGCTCGGCTTTCGCGACTGAGGACCCCTCGGCCACTCGGTCTTAAGACCGAAAACGTTCGGAAGACCGATTGATCGCAAAACTGTCTCCTATCAGGATCAAAAGAGCTAAGTGGAAATCATATTGAAAGTTTCAAATACAAAAAAGTAGGGGGACTACTCTGAAAAAATGGTCCAGCAGATACTTACCAAGTAATGGTAAGGGATCGCTTCCCTAGTAAGGGTGGTCCCGCGGCTCACCGCACGTCGCTGCGCATGAAAGCTGAACGTTGGCGCCAAAAAACCAACGTGCGGTTTTTTAGAATTACGTATTCACCTGCTTTTTCAGGTAAATGTTGTTTGGGTGAGTTATGATAACCGTAGTCGTACCATGAGTTATCAAGTAATGGTTACGTTATGCTTTACCCGATACGTAAAGCAGTCCTTTGCGGTCACTTCAATAAATCAGTGCGAGCGCGACAGAATGCTTTACGAATCGAGTAAGACCCATTTTTTTGACGGAATGGGAAAATACGTTACGCCAGGCTTAGCAAAAGGTTAAAAATCACTCCACGTTAACACCACGTACCAGTACCTGACTGTCATGGTCATGACACCTTTTGTGTTCATCATCATCAGCCTATATTAGTCCACTGCTGGACAAAGGCCTCTCCTATGCATACGGACGCATTAGGAGGTAAATGCCCTTAACCGCCACGCTGGGTTGGTAGCAGTATTTAGTGTATCCACTATGATGACGCTGCTGCCCATCATCAATCTTCGATAAATAAATGCTTAATGACACTTTAATCCCTTAATCACTCTTACAGCACCCACGGGAAGAGTTGGTGGGTGGTGACAAAATGTATTCTTATTGCCGTCACCACACCACACGTGTTATTCAGTAAAAATAATATTTAATTGTTTTCGAATTAAAATGTAACTTATTACTTGTACTCTGCTAGTAAAAATGGTCAAAGAAGTCTCAACAAAAGAAAGCGTAGAATTTCAAAATTTGGGCATAAACAGTTGCCTAAGCTCTGAAATGGAATTCGAGATCAAAAATGTAAACAAACTATGACAATGACATGACATTATAATGTCAACGTTAAAGTGACATTCCAGGGGTATACAACTTTTTTTGTCGAATGTATTTTTTAATACCTTAGTAAATTGAGGTCGCCTTTTGAGATTAGCTTTTTATTGTATTTTATTTATTTCCACACTTAAAACTGTCCTTACAGGTACTAAACCTAAGACAATGTTTTATGTGTAGGTGTAGATACGCGAAAGTCAAAGTACGTTTGATACACAAGCATCACATTGGTTAACATATTTTTGGACATGGCTATAAAAAACATACGGTAGAGTGTTCACGGTTCCTGATTACAAAAATAATACCTAGAAAATTTGCTAGAATGATGTAAATAATCAATATAATCAATGTTTGAAAAAGTCTGTCGTGTTACTTTAATCTTTACGATAGTCAGAAAACGAATTTCAGTCTTCATCTATAGTTGCAATCTAATCCACTTCGATGAATAAATGAAAGTGATTGATTTGTAGGTCAAAGTATAGTTCGTGAAATATAAATTGGTAACTTTCTACCTACATTACAGTAAAAATAAACGTTCAATTTATATTTCTCGAACTATACTAAATCTGTATTAATATCCACTGTATTGCAAAATTTTAGGAGTTTTTTGAATTCATAAAAGAGTAATTTGGAACACCATCTTGTTTTGATTTTTTTAAGTTCATAGACATAAATGCGAACCTTATTAAATGGTTCTTAGTGTTTTTACCGTATTAAAATACGAATGAACTAATTATTGTTTTATAACAAGTTATCGTCGCAGTTAGCTGCGAACCAAATGTTTAAAACTTCTTATCATTTCTAGTAGTATAAATGAAACACCTTACATTTTATTAAAACTGGACAAATATATTATTAAAAATATAATGTTTCGTATTGAAAATTAGTAGAATAATTTAAAAAATATACGTACAGTTAGTGACTATAAATAAGCATTTTTTTAATAAGTATTTCAATGATTTTAGATTACCCAACTGTCGCAATTATTTTTTTGTGGTGGTATCCCATTTGTTTACATTTTTGATCTCCAATTCGATTTCAGATCTTAGGTTCTAGTGAAGAGGATTAATAAAGAGGTGTTCTCAACAGAACGGCGCCAACAAAATCTACCTTTGAAATGTTTTTCAGGTGGCTTATGATGATTTGATATTGATGTGATTTATTTGTCTCATAAAATAAATTTCAATAAAAATTATGATACACTAATCTATATGAATTTAAATTATGATTGTCAAAAAACATCGTACAACAAAATGATGTCAAAAATAAATATAAAATAATAATAAAATGGTATTGCATCTAAATTAACGTTAAACATCACATAACATATATTATTATCACACACAGTGATCGTCAACTTAAAGGCTAAAAATAAAAAAAATTGGGAGAAATCATGTTAATCAACTTCACATTTAAAATATCAAATATTTAAATAGGTACATTACAATTTGAAATCAATGTATTCGTGGACCGAGTACAGAGGGTTTCTCAACAAAAAGATCCTTAATTGACGTTCAAAAGCTTCGTCAGATGGTCACACGGTACTCGTCACTTTTGCGCTTACATACTTGTTAGAATCTGACGGCAATAACGATAAACGATTAAACCCTGTAGGTGACATCATAAGCCTACATATTTTTGATAACGTCAGGTACATATTTTTAATAATACGATTAGGATTTTTTTTATGAAACGCTTATGATAAAATTAGCAGCAATCTCACCTGTAAACGTGCAATAACGCATTTAACCGATGAGAGTAGGTTTAGATTAAATTGCACAGTCGATTGTCGCTGGGGCACGAGCTCAGGCGATATGAGTTAACTATGCTTCGACACGCGAACGGTGATCAGACAGTAGTCAGTGCCATTGCATCGGTGGAGCATACTGATGAGTATCAGTACGCTCCTATAGTCATGTCTGAACCGGGGACCGGAACCGGTATTTTAGAAAAACCTCGAAATAGCCCAATATTAAAGAAAATTATACTCTTTATGTACATAAAGATGTAAATTATACTCTTTATGTACATAAAGAGTACAATATTTTATGTAATTTACAACATAGTATTTTTAAATTATTTCATTAACTTAGAATACCGAAGAACGGAAATAACCATTTTTTTGTATGGAGAAAATACCGGTTTCCGGTCCCTGATCTGGACGGACGTTGTGAAAGAATACCATTACGCCATGACTTCATTTTACAATGTAATAACATTGTTGTCAGTTTATAAGACTAAGTACTGATTTTTCAATCCCCAGATAACAGTAACTGTCAAATAAATGTTAGGTCTATCCTTTTTTGACTGATGACCAGCGATAAGGATGGTAATACTTTTAACTGACGGATACTTTTAACTGAGGATTGAAAAATCAGCCCTAGTAAACTATTCAATGAATAATATATTGAGTAGACTATATAAATGAAAAGTGAACATTTTGACACAAGTGCAATGTGACATCAAGAATTTAATTCGACAGTCTAACGTTTTGACAATCTAACGTTATGGCAACTGACATTGTGACACTTTACCATTTTGGCACCGGGGCATAATGACAGTTTGACCAAATGACAAATAGATACTGTGGACTTTTGAATATCAGGATGCTTAGCCAAGTTGCCAATTAGTCCGGGAGCTAAACTTTAACTTGTTCGAGAAAATTACATTAAATCCTACAGTATATTTATTTCAGGAATATGATAAAACATCGTTTTGTGAATATATGAATCTAATTATCCCTGATAAATGTGTGGAGGTTTTTTCATAAAATCAATATTAAGATTTAATTGTTTAATAAAAAGAAACATTAAATCCTACAGTAGGGATTTATTATCCGAGGGGCCTAACTGAATATTTAAGACAATATTTTTAAAAGTCACCACTGAATAATCGTAGATATAGTCAGAAAAAATAAAATTATTTTTAAAATTCATAACAATCAAACAGAAATTAAACAAATGGTGATTTTTTACTATAATGACCCGACAATTATTATACTCATCCAAAGAAAAAATTACGTCAGTGACTCAATGCTAACTATTTTTTTTACAGTTTTAACTGATTTACGTGCAGGCGCATTAATTCTACATTTTATTTTTTTAATGTACCTCTTGTCAATAATTAGTTGTGGCGCAATACCAAAAAAATCCCCTATGTATACTCTAAGCATTTTCTACAATTTTCGAAATGGTTATTGTTAAAATAAATCGGAGCGGCGCTGACGTCATAAATGCGCGGCCGGCCGCAGGGCAGCTATAAACGTAGGTGGGGTACTATGTAGACAGGACAGTGCGTCAAATTACAGAAGTAATTTCGTAGGAAGGAAGTAGAAACGTCTTAAATAAAAATTAGTAGTAAAATAAATAGGTATTAAGCAGTTTTTAAACTGACGATTAAAAATGTAGACACTTATACAACTTGTAACCTATTAGGGGCCTGTATTTAATTCCCGACGCAAAATGAGGTGTTACAATTATTCAAAAATGTATACAGGGTGTGGCCTGTAATAAGAGCAATAATATAGTAGAACGCAGAGCCAGGAGAATGATTGGTGACAAGAAGCTGATGGCTGGGCTACACTCTTTAGCCCATCGGCGATAAGTTGCCAGTCTGTCGGTGTTCTACAGATTGCACTTCGGGGAGTGTGCTCAAGAGCTGCATGAGCTTATTCCATCATCCCCATTTTACCATCGAAATTCTAGACGCACGGCCGGGTTCTACCCTTACTTGGTAGATATTCCATTTGTTCGTACAAAGCGCTTTGCGTCTTCTTTCCTTATGCGTACTGCCAAGGAGTGGAATTCCCTGCCAGCGTCTATATTTCCAAGATCATATAACCCGTCAACCTTCAAGTCAAGGGTGAATAGGCACCTTCTGGGCAAACTCACTCCATCGTAGGCCACGTCTCTGCCCTTGGCTAGTCTGTGGCCATGAGTAAGCCTATTTCATATAAAAAAAATAAAAAAAATGAAAACATAGACCCTTTAACTAATCAGTAATTAACTCCAAATGGTTTTAATTAATTAAAAACAAAAATAAATTTTCTATATTTTTCTAACAAAGTTAATCGACCCAGCAATGTACTGCAGACATTATGTGTCCAGTCAAACATTTGACATTGACATTTAGGTACTATCGGTTTCGCGTATTATTGAATCTAAATGAATCAGTATTGCTTATTAAACATACCTATCTACTTATTGATTACTTTGTCACTTTTTTCAACATTACGTAACAGATCACAATCTCAATTATCAGGTGTGAGCTGACGAAATAACTAAATTAGTAAAACGCCATAAAGTGACTTCAAAACAATTTATTAAGTAAACGGTTACAACAAAAATAGTGCACTTATCACATATCTCACCGGGTGAACTCTTAACCACTCAACTTGCACTTAAATTAATTGAATTTGTAGACATAGGCACGACTACGATGATGTCGACGATACGATCTGCTTCTTTATTTGACTCCACTCTGACACGACATAGCACGTACTGAGAACAGGATCTTGTCGAAACTAAGTAAGAATTTCACTGTTAATCTGGTTGGAAGTGAAAACCCACAGGTCACAGTCAGAACTGCATTTGGTATACGTTGCTTTGAGATGACAACAATAGTGCTTGGTTCTATTATCAACTCAGATAATATTCGTTGACAAGTCGTTTACACAATGATTGGCTAACTTTTTTTTATTAATTATGTGCTTCGTGTGCATCGCAATTCGCAATTTTATAATTTATTTTATTATTTTTGGTAATGTTTTGATATAACAACTTGACGTAAATTGTCATTTTGTTGTAATAGTAGAGAAAGTGACTTCACATAAAAAAGTTCGCATTTACAACTGCATTGTCTATGGCTTCGAATGCAAAGATACCACTACTAAATTGTGCACTAAAGAGTAAAACAAAAACGGTCTTCGTGAGATGACTCCTGTCAGAATTGTGTCCCTTTCTATTGAAATGACCATGGCCAAACAAAACACGGGACAAATGGCTTATAAAACGATTGTGTAAGTATCCGGGGGCTTAGCATATCTTGTATGTGACTGAAACACTCGGCTTTCTCGTGGCTACCCGTCCCTATTGGACTATATTGATTAAAAAGAGACGAAAAAACAAAAGGACGGGCCGAGTGATGTTGTCATTGTCAAACAGAAGGTACAGTCGCAAACCGGGATTGTTGAGTCACTTGTTACAGTTCGTAAATTAGTCGGTACGGTACACAGTACTGATAGGGATCGATTCGTTATTAACGACTTTTGCCGAAATCTGTTCACCAATGACGTAGACGTTACTATGGTTAAATAATAACAAAACTCAGTTAGCCAATGGCCGAGTCCGCGAATTCCACGGATGCTGATGTTGCTGTGGTTACATTACAACAAAGCTTGATTCGTTATCAACGACTTTTGCCGAACTATGTTCAACAACGATGCGGACGTTGCTATGGTTACATTATAACAAAACTCGGGTGGCCAATGACCGATCCCGCGAGTTACACGGATGCTGACGTCGCTATGGTTACTTCATAACAAAGCTTGATTAACCAATGACCGATCACGGTTTTACCGGAAACTGATGTTTTTATGGTTAGTACCTTATATCTGTCCTGTCTTAGGTAAAGCAAAGGGACTGCTATAAATATGCCATGTGCGGCTTAGCAAATCTTGTGTTAGACAGCAACTGGCAGATACCCACCTCTTTTCGATTGCAATGATTAAAAAGTATTGATTTCTTCTAGTCTAAAAGATTGTTTTAGGTATCCGACAAGACGTTAGACAAGGACACCCTAGCAGCAGTAAACTTCTCGCCAGGACCGTTCCTAGCTTATAAAGAAATATCTACTCCAGGACCTAGTGTTGAAATAAGTCTCGTTTTTGCTAAATTATGTTTTTTGGTGCACAATCTAGTAGGTATAACATATTTGTTGGAATTCAAATAAAAATCAAAACCTCTACAGTGGGTCTATATCGGGTGACATAATGTTTTTATTTCGAATAATTTGTCGCATAACAAGTTTACGCCGAAAAATGTATGGCATAAACATTGTTGCGCATATTTTTGTTATGACGAAATTGTTAATCCTAACTTGGTTGTTCCTAAATATTGTTTGTCCTAATGATCTTTGTGTCTAATGTATATGTATCGAAAAATTATTTTTCATAATGGTGATGTTCCTACTATTTAATGTACTAAAAGTGATCACCTACCTTTAACTAATTTAATAAAAAAAATTTTGATTCCTTATACTTAATTATTACTGAATAATTAGCCCTGTTGTCCAAAGAATTTAAGTGAGCAATTTCGACCTGGGAACCGGTCGACGAAGCCCCGCTGCGCGGGGCTTCTATTTCCGCTCTAAGGGATAAAAGGTACCTAACGAACCTATCCAGGTTAAGGTAGGGGAAGGTTCAGATTATTTATTTTTTAATGCGGGGGGCTTCGCCCCCCGTCCTCCCTTTTTTTGGTTTTGTTAGTATGAGGATGTGTAAACAATTGATTAAAAATACTTAAGTATTTAAAGACTACGCCATTCACTCCGCCCTAGCTTCGAAATCTAACCAATCCACGTCGGTTTTACCCTTGTTTATTACTTGAATATTTTTTTAACCACTTGAATATTTGTTCAAATGTTTTGCATGTTGTTATTAAAATGCCTTTTTGAATGAAATTTCGGACATGATAAAAGTAGGCGCAGTGAAAATTGACAGTTCGAGTAGTAAGGAAAGCAATATTTATTACAATGAACATTAGGATTATTAATAATAATAATATTAAACTATTTTCTTAACAATGGGTGCGGGATGCATCGTGATGTGGTGGCAGTAGTCCGGAACTTCACGCCGCTCTCCTTGGCAAAAGAGAACTGGCGCAAACCTGTGGTACTAAGCACCGAGGACCGCAAGGCGGTATGGAAGAGCAAGGAGCTACACGGGCGGTTCTACAAGGCCCTCACGGGACCTGACGTAGATCTGCTCGCGTCGGTGAACTGGCTACGATTCGGGGACCTCTTCGGAGAAACCGAGGGTTTTGCCTGTGCAATTGCTGACGAGGTTATCATGACGAATATCTACCGGAATTTTATCCTGAAGGACGGTACGGTCGACATTTGTCGGGCATGCCGCCGTCCCGGTGAGTCACTCAGGCATATTATTTCCGGTTGTTCTCAGATTGCTAACACCGAGTACTTGCACAGACATAACCTCGTAGCCAGCATTATACACCAGCAGCTTGCTCTTCAATACGGCCTTGTGGACGTCGAAGTGCCATACTACAAGTACACAACTGCACCAGTTCTCGAAAATGGTCGTGCCACGCTCTATTGGGATCGACCTATCAACACGGACAGGACTATTGTAGCCAATAAGCCTGATATCGTGCTGGTAGATCGATCGCAGCGCCGGGCTGTGCTCGTCGACGTCACCATCCCCCATGATGAGAATCTCGCGAAGGCCGAGAAGGACAAGTCCAGTAAGTACCTAGACTTGGCCCACGAGATAACCGCCATGTGGGATGTTGACTCGACGATCATAGTCCCGATAGTCGTTACAGCGAACGGTTTAATAGCGAAGAGTCTCGACCAACATCTTAAGAGTCTCTCGCTAGATGGCTGGATCAAGGGTCGGATACAGAAGGCGGTAATCCTGGACACGGCGCGGATAGTCCGTCGGTTCCTCTCTCTGCGACCTTAACCACCGGCAGCTTGGGCCCGCCCCGTTGCCGGCGGCACCCTAGTTTAGGTTTTTTATAAAGTGTTTATATTTTGTATTGTTTTTGTATGTTGTATTGTATTTTAATTTTATATTCATTTTATAAAAACCCTAAACTAAGAAATAAGTTAAATAAAGGAAATAATAATAAATATGCTTTATTGCACCACAAAGAAAGAAAACAAAATACAGAACAATTAAATACAAAGGTAGCAACAGGCGGTCTTATCGCTATAAGCGATCTCTTCCAGACAACCTTGGGGTAGTAGGAGATAAAAGAAACAGAAATCATTAACAACATGGGCAGTGCATGAGCGAGATAGTAAACTAAAAATAAAAATAATAAACAAATACACATACATTTAGGAAAAACATAAATAATTACAGAATATAAATACATACTATATACTTAGAAAAATATATATTAAATAAACATTATCCAAAATACACATTCAGTACATAAAAAGGCAAACTAAGGTAACGAAAGATAATGACTTTTTAATAAAATTTTAAAGCTTTGCAGAGTTTTTGCACATCTAACATCTAACGGCAAGGCATTCCATAGCCGAACTGCACGGAAAGTAAAAGAATCATTATAAAATTTAGAAGACGAAGGAGGGGGAACAAGAAGAAATTTACTCGAAAGCCTGGTGGAGGTGAGGTAAGCAAAACGTTCCTTCAGGTATGGAGGAGTAGCAGGATTAAATAGGATGTTATATAGAAGAACAAGGACATGAGAATTTCGTCGAAGACGAATAGGTAGCCATTTGAGTTGGGTACGAAAGTTTGAAACGTGGTCATATTTCCTCAGGCCAAATATAAACCTAATACACAAATTTTGTAGACGCTCAAGCTTATTCAGTTGGTCCTCAGTGAGATTTAAATAGCTGACGTCAGCATAATCTAATAGAGGTAGAAGGAGGGATTGTGCCAGCGCAATTTTAGTAGCAAATGGTAAGAAGTTACGAAGTCTGCGAATTGAACCTATTGAAGCAAATAATTTTCTACTCACCTCGCCAATCTGAGGAGTCCAGGATAAGGTGCTGTCCATTATTAATCCAAGTTTTTTTACTTGATGTGAGAAAGGAATCGGAACCCCATCGAACATTACGGTCGGCAACATGGAAAAATCAATCCTGGGAATAAGTTTGGGACTACCAATAATTATTGTTTGAGTCTTGGTGGGGTTAACTTTAAGACCGTAACGCCTACTCCAGTCTGAGATACAAATCAAGTCTCTATTCAAGGATTCGATAGTCAAAGGCAGCTCACAAATGTCACCCTGAGAATAAATTTGTAGGTCATCGGCGTAAAGGTGATAAGACGAAGAGATATTACAAGTAATTGAATTAATGAATGTAGAAAAAAGAAGTGGAGCTGGAGACAACACACCACCCTGCGGAACGCCGGCAAGCGTGTCGCACCACGAAGAACGTAGAGAGTCAACCTTTATACGTTGCCGACGACCATTTAAATAGCTATTGAACCAGTCGATCACCTCAGGAGATATGTTAAGAGAAAGCAACATTGCAAGCAAAACCTCAAAGTCAACCGTGTTGAATGCATTACTGAAATCCAATAACGACAACACGGTGACCTTTCCGTTATTCATGCCTGAACAGATATCGTCTGTAATTTTAACGAGAGCGGTAGCCGTACTATGACCTACACGGAAACCGGACTGAAAAGGATTCATAAGCTCATGCCTGTTGAGAAAAGAAGTTGACTGATGATGTACAAGGCGCTCAAGGACTTTGGAGAGAAAAGGAAGAATAGATATTGGGCGATAATCAGAAAAAGAGGAAGGATTTGCCTTTTTAGGGAGGGGATTTGCCTTTTTTTTGATATCCGCCTCTTTTCAAAGCGAAAGAAAAGTACTACAGGAAATTGAGAAGTTAAGGATGTTGGTGATAATAGGAACAAGGAGATCAAGGAGGGGTGAGATCATGTTACGGCTAACGCAGTCCACACCGACGGCATTTGATGAAATTGCTGCAATGTTCTTCCTAACATCACTTTCAGTGAATCGAGCGAAAGAAAAAAACGGATGGTCAGGAGTTGGGATACTAGATAGAAAATTGAGAGTATCGGTTTTTGTTGGCCCAGAAAAAATGGCAGAAGTGGAAAAGTGCTGGTTAAGCCGATCGAAGTCAATATCTTTATGTGAGGAATTTTGTTTAGTTTTCCCAACACCTAATGACTTAAGAAATCTCCAGACTTTAGCAGGATCACCATTCTCGACAGACATATGAATGTGACGTCTCTGAGCGTCACGGCAAACTGTACTGCATCTATTTCGTAAATAGTGATACCTAGATTTGTTTTTCTCAGACGGAGTATGCTTAAATTTACAACTAGCTATATTTTTCTTAGAAATGAGTGACTTGATATCCTCAGTTAGCCAGGGAGCAGGAACATGCTTCAACTTAATTGGACGGATTGGGGCATGAATATCGTAGAGTTGGGTGAGAGTAGAATTAAAAAGATGAATTTTTTCGTCTACGGTATTCGCCTGCAGAATAGCATCCCAGTCAGCTGAAAGAGCATCTTCGCGTAGCTTCTCAACATTCATCCGACCAAAACTGCGCTGAAGGAGGACCTTAGGAGAAATTTTAGGGGGACTGATTTTATAAGACAGAAAAAGGAGATGATGGTAGGAAAAAGCATCAGCAGAGTACTGTTCGTATTTAGCAACATGGTCAGAAGAGGAGACTAGAGTTAAATCCAAAAGCGAAGGTAAGTAGTTAGGAAAATAGTGCGTAGGGCCAGAAGGGACAATGGACATGTTGCATGCATTAACAATGGATTTGAGTGTGTGAGCACGAAAATCGTTATTATGCTTTAGGTCATTTGACGTTCGAGTAATGAATATTAGAATAAATATGGTGTAGGTATTTTAAACGTGTATGCGCAAAATTAAGTAGGCTAAACAAGTAGTATGCCATGTAACATTATGCCAAACATTCTCGGTCAAAAAATTTTAGGACAATCAAACCCAAGATGTGCTAGGTTCGCTGTCTTTTTCGAGGTGTCATTGTAAACTTCCGATGATAAAGTAAAAACCTCTTTGTTGCTAGGGCATCTTTTTGGAGAATTTTAAAACAAACTTGTCAAAATAAACGTGTTCTCACGCGATTAGTTGTTCTTTATACCTGGGCTTAAGAACTAGTTTCGATTGAGTAGATTATGAAACTTCGCCTCGGTACCAAGAAACCACCTTGTACCAAGACATCTAACGATCGTTAATGACAATTTAACGATGGTTAAATACATTGATTATGTATTGCAACTTTGAAGTGCTATATCTCAGAGTTGGTTAACTTTGAAGCATTATGATAGGGTCTAGGTAATTGCGTATAGTTCAAAGATTCATCGCTTAAATTTAAAGCTCCTATTATTGGCCACACCCTGTATATATAACTATACCTCTCTCTTTCACGCACAGCGCACGGCATCGCCGCACACGTATCGTAGGCACATGCGCGGGAAGGCGGGATTTAAAAAATATTCGTTTTAAAATTATAGCTGTTAATGTCGATTGCTCGTAAAGCACTCAATATATTACAAATATTTTATTTTTATTTTGCGTGTTAATAAACATATTATCTAAGAAATAGATCATCGTGGCTGTACGTTTTCATTGAAACGTCTTATAAGCAAAATAAAATAATAACAGTGAAAAAAAAATAGATGCAACTGTGTCACCGCGGAGAAAAGTTACTAAGACGTTTATATCTTTATTTTGGTCCAATGACCAAATTTTCGAATTACGCAAGATTTTGTAAGTTATATTTTTTATCAAATAAGCAAAAAAAAATTAAGGTATAGTTTTTTTTGTATAAGCTTTACGAAAAAACTGGGGATTTTTTTTCCTTAATTATAAATCATCTGAAACAATAGAATGAATGCATAATCTCGAAGGTAGAAATTATTGAACGTGCTGTTCCAATTATTGACCTTCCGGTCCTCGACTGGATGAGAAGCTCTCGCGCGGCACTGGGGATTATTGCATGGTGTGAATCTGTATACCCTAAATATTCATTAGAAAAAGCTTCCGAAACTGTAGGATTTAATGTGACCAAAAACTTTTCTTCCCCCGACTAAATCGCTAGCGCGTAGTAGCGTATCGTAGTTTTCCCTCTCTGTCACTCTTTCCTATTAGTGGGACAAAGACAGTTAGCTGCCTTTCGCTTACGATTGACGATTAAGCGCTAGCGATTGGCAACTTGTCTAAGCACGCAGGATATTATTACATTCGGGTCAATTGACCAATGGACATTATGACTCCTTATCTTTCTGACAGTAATGTGTCCACTATGATGACGCTGCTGCCCATCATCAATCTTGTAAAATGGTCAGTGACGCTTCAATCCCTTAGTCGACTCTTACGACACCCGCAAGAGGAGTTGGGGTGGTGACAAATGTATTCTTACTGCCGTCACCTCACCGACATTACTGCGATCGCCAATCCGCTTGCCCAGCGTGGCGATTTTGGGTATTTACCTCCTAATCCGTCTATACGCATAGTTAATAGGAGAGGCCTACGTCCAGCAGTGGATTAACATATGCTGATGATGATGATCTTTCTGACAGTTGGACACATATGACCCTCGTTAGTCGTTTCGCCTCGCTAGTGTACCGTTAGCGTTTTTAATAACAACTCTGCAGCGGACGGCTGTATTAACGCGACTAATAAGCTAAATAATTACTAGCCTTTGTCCAGCTAGATTGTTTAGTCTGACAAATAATTAATATAAGCCTCGTTTTAGTGGCTGTTGAACAAATGTCTAGTTCAAACTCTTCGAAAGGTAATACAACCTTAAGATTCTTGCGGTATTCTCAAGGTGCATTCAGACCAAACGTAGTTGAGAATATAGTTGAGGTAGGGCATAGCGAATGACATCCCGCTTTGTGTGGTAGGGCACAGCACAGCGGATGCCATCTCGCTCTTATCTAGAGCAGAGCCCAACTGGGGAAGTACCTCCGCCTTACAGAAAACCGCAGCCAAATAACACTATCCCCTACACATAGTGTTGTGTTCCTGCTGGTGAGTAAGGTAGCCAGGCTCAACGAGGGTGCGGAGTGCTGCCGACGGGGGGACCTACGGAACTGACAATACTGGCTTCGGCCTGTGTTGGCGGGGCATGCAGGTGCGGCTATCAGGGAGACCCGGTGAAACGGCTGACCGCTGGCCGCCCGTAGTAGGTCAGTAGGGTTCCCGAACCCAGGAACCACGTAATCTCCGCCCTGGGAGGCTGAACCGCCAACCTGCGCAAAATCCCTGGAGTAGTGGCCGTGCCGGAGGAGGAGACCGGAGTGGACCCGGCCGCTGCCACAGGGGGGGACCGGGGGCCCTTCCGTACGCCGTGCCTGCAGACCGCACTACCTGCGCTGTCCCCTGCCAGATTTGTTCCGTTTGTTTGTCCCTTGAGTCGTCGGCACTCCGAACCCTTCTTAGGATTAAGTACACCCACTATAATGGCGCGAAAACAGAAAAAGTTTGGACTATCAGCGGCATCTCCATCCACACAAGTGGACTACTGCAACATCAGGGGTATCCACTCTAACCTAAACGCAGTCCACTGCCACCTGGAAACTGCGCAGCCGACCATACTTTTCCTCACGGAGACGCAAATATCCTGCCCGGCGGATATATCGTACCTATTGTACCCCGGCTATACACTCGAACATAAGTTCGTGAGACACGCCGGTGTATGTATGTACGCCCGGCAGGATGTATGCTGTCGTCGTCTTCTTGCCTTTGAAGACAGGGACCTGTCAGTTTTGTGGGTGCGTGTGGACTACGGCGGCCACACCAGAGTCTACGCGTGCCTTTACAGGTCTCACAGTGGCAACACAGAGACAACCCGACTCTTCGAGCACATACAGTCGACATCCGACAGAGAGCTTGAGCAGTACCCATCCGCGGAGCTGGTGATTTTGGGGGACTTTAATGCCCACCACGTTGAGTGGCTGGGCTCCCAGTCCACCGACTTTGCGGGAAGGTCTGCTCACGAATTTTCTCTGGCCTATGGGCTCTCACAACTGGTACGTTCTCCCACGAGAATACCAGATATCGAGGACCATACGAGCTCCTTGCTTGACCTTCTGTTGACCACGCATCCGGACGGATACACCATCGCAGTAAATGCACCTCTCGGCTCGTCCGATCACTGCCTTATCCGGACAAATTCGCCTTGCGCGCAGCGAGAACCACCGCGACCTACTACTACTCGTCGCGTTTGGCAGTACGGGTCAGCAGATTGGGACGGATTGCGTGAATTCTACGCTTCGTACCCTTGGAGGCAGCTCTGTTTCGCATCGGATGATCCTGACTCCTGTGCGACTAATGTCGCCGAGACGATACAGCTGGGAATGGACTGTTTCATTCCCAACTCACTAATCGCTACAGGAGCAAAGAAGCGACCTTGGTTTAACCGGCCCTGTAAAGAAGCTGCGGTTCAAAAGCAGGCTGCTTACAGGGCTTGGACCAAGGCCGTAACTGATAAGGATCCGAACGTCTCTGATGCGAAACGCAGACTGAATGCTGTCTCGAGGTCCTGCAAAAGAGCTGTTGCCAGAGCAAAATTTGATTTTGTCGGCAGATTTGGCGAGAAGCTTGCAGGCCACCCTTCCGGGAGTAGGACCTTCTGGTCACTTGCCAAAGCTGCCGAGGGAAACTTTTGTCGGTCGTCCCTGCCACCACTGCGAAATGCTGACGGTAATCTGGTCCATAGTGCAAAAGAGAAAGCCGATCTTCTAGGTGCTCTTTTTGCCTCGAACTCGACTGTGAGCGATGACGGCAGCATTATACCGCCTACCATCCCGCGGTGCGCACACTCCATGCCAGAAATTCGCATCTCCCAGAAAGATGTTCGGCGGGAGTTGCTGTCGTTAAACGTTCACAAGTCGAGCGGGCCAGACGGCATACCTGCAGTGGTGCTTAAACGTTGTGCTCCTGAGTTGTGTCCTGTGTTAACGCGTCTCTTCGCTCTTTCCAGTATCAAACGGGAAGTTCCATCTTCGTGGAAGACGGCCCTTGTGCACCCTGTTCCAAAAAAGGGTGACAGATCGGATCCATCGAATTATAGGCCTATCGCTATCACCTCCCTTCTCTCTAAGGTCATGGAGCGTATAGTTAACGCTAAGCTCCTTGGTTACCTAGAAGAACACGATCTTATAAGCGACCGCCAGTATGGCTTTCGCCACGGTCGCTCTACCGGTGATCTTCTAGTGTACCTCACTCACCGCTGGGCATCAGCCATTGAGAGTCAAGGCGAGGCTTTGGCAGTCAGCCTAGATATAGCGAAGGCGTTCGATCGGGTCTGGCATAGGGGCCTTTCGTCGAAGTTGCCATCTTATGGACTGTCCGAGGGATTATGCAGATGGATTGCTAGCTTTTTGTCCGGCAGACGCATTCGTGCCGTAGTAGACGGTAGCTGCTCTGATAGCATGGACATAAACGCTGGCGTCCTGCAAGACTCTGTGCTATCCCCAACGCTGTTCCTTCTGCATATCAATGACATGTTGTCTATCGGCGACCTCCATTGCTATGCGGATGACAGTACTGGGGATACTTTTTACACAGGCCGTGCTAATATCCCTCGCTCTGTGGTACTGGAAAGTCGCGGAAAACTTGTGTCTGACATCGAGAATACTTTATCTAGAGTCTCGTTATGGGGTCGGGATAACCTAGTCAGGTTCAACCCCACAAAGACACAAGGTTGCGCGTTTACCGCTAAAAAAACCCCATTTACTGTGGCTCCAAAGTTCCAAGACACAGCTCTTACCATGTCAGGGAGTATTGGCATCCTCGGAGTCGACATTTCCAACGACGTCCAATTCCGATGTCACCTAGAGGGAAAAGCTACGCTGGCATCCAAAAAGCTCGGGGTGCTCAATAAAGCGAGGGGATACTTTACTCCGGGGCAAAGACTTCTGTTATATAAGTCGCAAGTCAGACCCCATATGGAGTATTGCTGTCACCTCTGGGCAGGAGCACCTGTATACCAGCTTGCACCCTTTGACTCGGTTCAGAGACGAGCTGTCCGAATAGTCGACGATCCCAGACTCACAGGCGGTATTGAACCCTTAAGTCTAAGGAGAGACTTCGCCTCCTTATGTGTGTTCTATCGTCTGTACAATGGGTTGTGCTCTGAAGAACTGTTTGACATGATGCCAACGTCCACTTTTCATCATCGCACCGCTCGCCACCGACTGGGCGCTCATCCTCACACCTTGCAACCTAAATGGTCGCGCACCGTGCGGTTTCAGAGGAACTTCCTCCCGCGGACGGTCCGTCTGTGGAATGAGCTCCCTGCCGAGGTTTTCGCGTTGGACTACAGTATGGGGTTCTTCAAAAGAGGAGTGTACAAGTTCTTATTGGGTCGGCAACGCGCATGTGACACCCCTGGGGTTGCAAGCGCCCATAGGCTACGGTGACTGCTTTCCATCAGGCGGGCCGTATGCTTGTTTGCCACCGACGTGGTATAAAAAAAAAAAAAAAACGAGCATTCACTGTTCTATCCCCCACTCTACGAAATCAACGAATCACGTTTTGTGTAACGATCAAATTTCGTGGAGTAGGGGGTTAGAATAGCAAATGCTCGTTCGGTCTGAATGCACCTTCACGTTACAACTTTATGAAGAGACTTGCAGACCTAGCCTAGGTGCCATTTTGCAATCGTATATGATAAGCGATAAGTCATGTGACCATAATAATGTATGGAAATGGTCACGTGACTGTTCGTACGAATCTGTCATTCTCGTACATTAATTACTTATCGCTTATCGTATACGATTGCAGAATGGCGTCTTGGCTAGGCATGCTGTAGCCGTACCATGAGTTGGAAGTTAAAGATACGTTAGGTTTTACTCGATACTTTATATCTCGCTCGCACTGACATATTGGAGCGACCTGCTTTACGTATCGAGTAAAAACCTAACGTTACCGATACTTGCAAAGTCATGGGTGCTTAGACAAGTTGCCAATAGCTAAAGCTTAATCGTCAATCGTGAACGAAAGGCAGGCAACTGTTTCTGTCGCACTAATATGAAAGAGTGACAGAGAGGGAAAACTACGATACGCTGCTAAGCGTTAGCGATTGGCAACTTGGCTAAGCATCATGGTACGGCTATTTGAATACTTGTAAGAGTATGAATTAAAACTTTTCATATGTCGCCTCGGTAAAATACAGTAATATCTACAATGAGAAAAATAATCGTGTTTTGATCCGAAGGGCTTTACTTATTGTATAAAAAAAAAACGACTTTCTAAAAAAAACACATTTGGTACCTACCTATTGTAAGGCCTACTTCAAGTATTTAGGCGACCTGGGGGGTTACCATGACGAACTAATGCGATTCTGTTTAGGTCGAGAGAAAGGGACAAGTCTATACGAGTTGTATATCTTATATTAGTACGTCATGGTCACCCCCCCCCCCCCCTGTTCTTATATCTTGGCGAGCCAAACGGGATAAACTCGCTCCAGTTCAAAACTTACGGAATTTATGATCTCGTAAGTCTGTCAATCTATTTTATTCTTCAAATTTCGAGAATAGCACATCTGCAGGCTTAGCACATGATTGGTGCGACAGTATATCGCCGCGAGATAGATCTCCCGTCCTTCACTAGCTATATTAACAAAAGAGGGACGGATAGACTATCTCGCGGCGAGATAATGTCGCGGCAATCATGTGCTAAGCATACAGGAGCCGTACCGTGACTTTGACTTGAACGTTAGGTTTATCTCGATATGTAAAGCAGGGCATCGCGCTCGCTCCAATTAGTGGGAGCGTGATAGAATGCTTTACGTATCGGAATTTAACGTATTCTTTACATTCCAACTCATGGTACGGCTATTGGACAAGTTAACTAAGTTACTTAGGTACTTTTCCAGTAGTACTTTGTTCGAGATTTTAGAAGTCACTTATAAGTAACCGATATTATGCTAAAGTTAATTTCTATCGAATATTTTGTACGTTTTTTTTTAATTTTGATTCAGAATTAAAAAGATGAATTCAAAATTAAATACACGTATGTAGGTGCCAATAGGTACTTTAAAGATAAGAACCCGTTAAAGTAATTTGGTATAATAGCAATGGTGAAACTACTGGTTGATGTAACTAAAGACCGAAGAGCTTGCGACTTCCTCGCACGAAGCATTAGAATTGTAAATTGTACACTTTTGAAAAAAAAAATGATTTTCAAATAAAAAAACTATTTGAAAAAAAACTGGTAACCTTAGAAGTTCATAGACCTCTCTATGAGTTGAAGAAAATGGCAAAGGTATAATAATGGAAATTCTTAAATAAATAATGACGAATTGGTACCCATACAATTTTAGCCTTCGTACCACTTACTTGGTCAAGCTACACATTATAAAATAATATTTGAAGAATCAAGCTAAATTGGTACCCTCTCTTCGATATTCACGAATCATAGATTAATACACGTACACGATAATAGATAAAAATTACATAAATTATCATTAAGATTCATCTAGGACACTGGTCTCACCGCGAGCTACTAAACTATGAACTATCGGCTATAAACACGAACAAAAGATAAGCACTCCCGTGTAAACAAAAGAGACACGGCGATACTCGCCCGGCGGTGATAGCTGATAGCTGGGCGAGTATCTCCACGTCTCTTTTATTTACACGGGAGTACGTATCTTTTGTTCGTGTCAATAGCCCATAGTTCATAGCTTAGTAGCTCGCGGTAAGACCAGTGCCTAATATACTATCTTAGCTAAATAATAATTACCTAACGTAATGTAAAATATGTATAGAGAATCATACAGAACTTTAATACGAAAGCTATTTGCGAAGCGAAGGAAAGCTAACGATTTAAGGATGGAATAATTCTAGATAATATTTTAGCCCAAAGGAGCAATGAATGCTGACCTACTTTCAGTGCAGGTCGTTGACCTCTGCACTGCGATGCATTGCCGATTTACGACTTACCTTTACGGGTTTAGTGTCATGTAATGCAATGGACGTTTTCGGAATTTAGTTCTGAAGCAGGATAATTTCAAAAATCTATATGTTTTTATGATATAGATTTTTGAAATAGGATAATTTCAAAAATCTATATGTTTTTATGATATAGATTTTTGAAATTATCCTGCCACTTTAGTCCACCCCCACTCCCCCACTGCCCACTGTTTTGCTAAACTGAAGTGGCACTGGGCGAGGCATATTGCGTGCAGAACCGATGGCCGTTGGGGCGGAAAGGTTTTCGAGTGGCGGCCACGTACCGGAAGGCACAGCGTGGGTAGACCTTCCACAAGGTGGACTGATAAGGTCATCAGGTGGTGAAGGTCGCAAGAGTCCGCTGGATGCGGGTGGCGCAGGATCGGTCATTGTGGCAATATTTGGGGGAGGTTTATGTTCAGCAGTGGACGTCTTTCAGCTGATATGATGATGATATATTTTTGAAGAAAATATGAAATGCTATAAGTTCAATTTTTTACGAAATTTTTCAGCTTTTATATACGGTACGAGTATGCTGCTGCTCGTCTCTCTTTACACTACAAGTTACTTAAGAATTACTTATGAGAATGTTAAGTAACTATATTAGGTATACACCAACAGAGTAACAATTGTGTTTGCACTTATATACTTCATAAATAAGGCTTTGTTTACTGTACACTCAGTTTTGTTTATTTCTTACGTACTGCTGTTGATGTCCCAAATAAATAAAATAAAATATAAATAACAATGTATGTGACCATGGTTTATCGCAATGAAAAGATAAGAACACAGTACCTACAATATGTCATTACACACCTGAATATAATATGTTCTCTTTGTGCTGTTAATATTGTGTCGTTATTTTACATTTATATTTTATTTAACACGTTCAAGGGCGTAGCTGCTATAGCATTCGGGCTAAGGCCCCCTTTATATGACACAAATGCTATAGCAGTCTTTAATCGCCCCCCTTTCTTAACCAGAAATGTTAGAGAATTCGCTCCGCTATAGAAAATACCCATAGTCCTCGGCTTACTGTCACGTTGTATCAAACCTGGATAAGATTACTGTCACATCACATGATTTTTGCTTAGTTTTTGAGTAAGCGACAACCTCACCTCCTTGCCCTCTTTTTTCGCGCACAAATGCTATAGCAGTCGCGGTAGTATGGGGATTTGTTCAGATGTGCGGCATGTGCGCCGGGAGAGTGCAAATACATAAGATGATGTTTAAATCGCTGTAAATACTGTTTTTATCTATTATTTCTATATATTTTTAATACGTTGATGTAAAGAATTTTAGTAGGTGTTTATTTTTTACTGTGAAATGAATTGGAGATGGGTTTAAATATGCGAAAGGTAAATTAAAATATTTCCACCAATATGTTCGCCGTTGTGTTTCGCTTACGTTTTCAAGAATATAATATGGTCGATAATTGGCTCTTGACGTTTAATACTGTTTATTTACAGCATAACGGGGGCATAGATACATTATTAGTCAAATATATCTGTAACATTTGTAATAACTAGACGATGAAAAATAGGACTCAAAAAATTTGTCAGGTTGTTCGAGGAGGCAACTGATAAATCTTCGGAAGAGGTCTTAAGTGTCGAGGAGTCGGAACTATCAGCTAACAAACGAGAACTTGTGTGGCAGGACAATGATATAGAATTTTACTGGCATATGTAATCGACTCCTGCCTAAGTTATTCTATAGCAGTCGAATGCTATAGCAGTATGCGTCGTTAACTACCATATTTCTCATATGTCATAACGACACGCATGCTATAACATGTACAAAATTTCCATACAAAATGTGTCATTTCTGGTCGGAAGCCAAACTCCTTACCGTCCGTGAACGTGTTAATAAATAATCAAACACGTGTAAAATTATTAAAATACCTTATTAAAATTAAAAAACTATTATAAAATAAAACCATATTTGTGTCGCTTGCAGCACATAGCATTCGATTAAACATCGGTTTTTAAATAAAATTCAACGAGTGTGAACTTGTTTAAAGCACAAATAAATTTATTTGTACCTATATTATTATTTTCTATTAATCGAAAAACAGTTAACGAATTATATCAAGGCTTTTAGCAAAATTCGTTTACAGTTATCAGAAACGTAGGTATCCTCCTTAGTAGGCAGTTTAGGTGGTTTTCAGCCAGATACATTCCCGCCACCCAATGCTTCATACTATGAAAAAGGCCGAAAACCAAAGTGACCGGTATAATTAAACACGGGCATTTATAAGTAATAAACAATGACAATACAGGGTGTAAGTCTAATACGGGCGAAGCTCTTAACGGGTGTTAGTTTACGACATAATAAGTACATTCAAATAACTTTTACTTAAAATTAAAGCAACAAAATTTTCCATACAAAATAATTCGGCGCGCAATGTAGAGCAACATACGTGAGTTAAATGCTCGTTGACAGCTAATTTCAAAAGCAGATGACATAACTGCCATATCAACAATAACAAATGTTCGTACCTACATTGCTGCTCCGATAATCTTAAAAAAATTCTGTGGGGTAACAATTAAGAGTAACTTTAAAAAAACCTTGTGATCCATGATAACATTAATGAATCCCATGCCTGGTTTAATTGATCGCCCGTATTAGATTTACACACTGTATAATAGAAATAATAACAATGTTTTACTAATTTTTAAGGACTATTTAATATAATTTGTAACTGATGTAATAAACAATTTAGTTTTACATATATGTATATCCTCCTGAGTGCTGGATAAAAAATGAGTACACTAGCATAAAAGCCGAGAGTCCTTTATAACACTATCAGTGTTGAATCCTGAACTTTCTGTCGCTTATTTTAAGGTTTAAAAGGAGTCTGTTAGATTTTTGTTGGAACAAAGTTGGTTACATACTCAAAGAGTCATCATTCTCAGAAAGTACATACTCAATTTGGGCGTTATAAAGGCCTCTCGTCTTTTACGTGACTAAGATTATATAATAAATATGTGTCATTTTGTATGAAATCAGGTGTATCTTTGAAAAATAAAATAAAACATAAGGGATTGTCAACATGCTATAATTATAAAAAGTAACAAACATCGTAGAACCGTTCTGTTATTAAATCAATAAAATCTTTCTTTTAAAATCTAATTAAATACAAAACTGTTGTAGTTAAATAAGTCTACTTCTCACATCACAATAGTGTCCTCATAAAGTAACTTTACTTAAGTATTTTAAAAATAATTGTAATAAACCTTGTGTAACATTATATAACTAATTAAGAAATTTTATTCAACATTATTTCAAGGAAAAGTCATTTTAAACAAGTGTGAAAACTGAATGATGCTATGAACAAAGTCCGAGAGGGCTTTACAAAGGTCAAATTAATTTAACACGTAGGTAATTGTACTTCAAACATCATATTTACAATAAAACTAGTAATTACATGATAATAAACTTGTAAAATCCTCATTAAATAAATAAAAAGACAGACAAAAACAAACAGGTTTAAGCAAAAAAATAAAATTGAACTCACCTCTACCTGCGCGATGTGACATCTTGCCGGACTTTTGACGTCGCACTGAACGGAATATTCTTTTTCACTGCGCAATAGCCTTTGCGAAATAGAGATAGATATATTTCTGATTGGACGACAGCCATTGATTCTCAAATTAACGCCATTATCGCCTGTTTTTAAGCGCGAAACAATAAGGCCTTTATAACGAACAATCGGCTTTTATGAATAACTTTAGTTTTTAGCGCTCGGTCTTTACACATGTCATAATTTTGGCCGTTATAACGGACTCTGGGACTTTATTTATAACTTTAGTTTTTAGCGCTCGGTCTTTACACATGACATTTTGGCCTTTATAACGGACTCAGGGACTCAGGAAGATATACTTAACTGATTCGAATGCACTGATAAACAATAGAGAAACTTTTCGATTATTCCCAATAAAATGGCCTACTGAGTTGCACATTACAGTAATTAATAAAATAATCCGTCGATCACATCATGCGTTAAAATTAGAATATTAAACGCGCCTAAATTAACTATAACAAGCACACTTTACTACCAGCCAACCGGCAATTCACAGGTAACTAGGCATTTCCAACCCATACATTTCGTACGTGTTACATAGTAATGAGTTTGTAAAATTACGCGGGTCGGGTAAGTTATTCACAAAGCAAACACGCTTGAACAATATTGGTTTGTGGCGTTTGCTGCTAATAATAATAGCAGTAAAGTGTTGCCCCTGGCTGTCCCTTGTGACGGTATTTACGGGGTCCCATCTAGCGGCAAGTTATCGCCTGCCTCGATAGCAAAGAGAAATCATTGTTATGGCAGGACCGGACCTCTTTTCTATAGTTCCAACTTTTATCCAACCTTCATCACCATACCCCATTAGTCTTTTCCATATAATCTCCAATAGCCTCTATATGCCTGCTGGGATATTCTTTTTGTGCCCGTGAATGGGTTGCAGCAGGTGTAAAACACAGCAAATTTCTCCAAAGGGCTTCTACGTGTTGGATCTGTATCCCCGCGCAAGCCTCTCACAAGTCCGGGATTTATAGGCCCGAGATGAAAGAGAGATACAAAAATAGCGGTAATAACTAAGTGGGTAGTTTATTAATGTTGGTAGTGCTGTAGTCAGGATGAAGACAGTAAACTTCGGAGAACCTAGGTCTCCATCAAGCACTGAGCCCGCGTTCACGCCTCGCGAGTCGCTCGGGTTCTAGGCCAGAATCTGAGTAAGCGCGACTCTGAAGAGGTCAGATTCGACAAAGGTATATTTTTGAATAAAACAATATCGACATGCGACTTACGAGATGTACTTTCTTTTGAAATCAATTTCTGAGTAGGGTGCTTAGACAAGTTGCCAATCGCTAACGCTTAATCGTCAATCGACGTACTGATGGATGTACTCATCGATAATAGTTATATCGGTGTTCCATTTTGTCAATCTCTCGTTCCTGCTAGAAAAATATCTAGGTATATCCATGATATTTATTTATTTGTCGAAAAAGTACAATCTAATGTATTTCTAGCTATAAAGACCTCTTATCTGGAAGCACTAAAACTCAGGCCATAGTTGTTGTGCTTCGGTCGTTTTCTGGTCAGTTGAAGCCTAAGTTTAGTTCAGTTGCGGGCCTGGAGGATTGGAAACTAACCCGTAGCTCGTTTTATATCCTTACTATGTGTTTTAGGTAGCTCAAGAAGGATGCACCAGGTCGACGGGATTTTGAACCTTTTCTCTTGGCGGAGCAATCGGTGTCTCGTTGAAACATCCGTACCGCTAGTGCACTACCTATCTAGTCTATGCACGATATCCTGCTTACTTGTTAGATCGGCAGAATATCTGACGCAGTTATACATATACACCTATTGCGCACTTCACTTGATGTGTCCAGTGTCCAGCGTTTAGGTTAAACCTATTAGTCAATCTTGTTTTACCTTTAGACTTTGTCAGTGTCCGTGACAGCACCTCTTAACAATCAGCCCATATTCGTCTCAACCATAAAGAAATTAAAGAATAATATTCGCCTAAACCCATTCGCAGTGAAATTCGCTCATAGCGCTAAATTGGTTCATTATATGTTTCATCAATTTAGCCGGTAGGATCTCCCCAACAAATGGTCAATCGTCGCCTTCAAGCAACGGTTGCCCAGATCGGTTAACCAGATCATTGGTTTATCTAGTCAGGGGCTTCCGATACTACTTAAAAATCATTCTCACTTGTTGGTCACTATAAATATGACTTATTTTTCAATCCAATCGAGTTGTGAGTTCCAATGTTATTCAATTTTATACCCAACGTAATCAGTAATTTATTTTATAGAACTTTTGCATACGATATCGATAATGTAAGAAACTTGTGGTAAGGGTAATTTTGCCTCTGGCTATGCTAGGCTTGTATTTGGATACTAACTTGTGTTTACGAGCCTTCATCTAACTTTGTATTATGCTGAATTTAACAATAGTTGGAGATTTCTGAATTTTTCTCAATAATAATCCAAAGAAAAATCTAAATCAAAAGATAGTCTGCCAAATAATAGATAAGATACCTAATAGACAAACCTAAATTGTAACCACGTTATAGAAGTCTGGTTATTACTTTATGTCTCTTTTTCTAGTACCTATATATTCTCTACACAAGAAAATATTATTTAACTAACGTTGAAATTGTTCCTCAGAAATTCATAGTCTTACAAAATATATATCAATTCAAAATAATACATTAAATCACTATCGTTCGCACAGTAATATTATGTTGAAATTGATACCTATTTTGCTATGAGGTGACAGCAGTAAGAATACATTTGTCACCACCCCAACTCCTCCTGCGGGTATCGTAAGAGTCGACTTAGGGATTGAAGTGTCACCGACAATTATTTGATAAAGGATTGATGATGGGCAGCAGCGTCGTCATAGTGGACACATTACTGCAATCTCAAATCCGCTTGCCCAGCGTGGCGATTATGGGCATTTACCTCCTAATATAGAGGCATAGTTAATAGGAGAGGCCTACGTCCAGCAGTGGACTATTATAGGCTGATAATGATAATACCTATTTTGTAAAGATTCATTTACATACCTGGGATAACTGGGGGCAAGTTATAGGGATTTGATATCGATAAAAAAGATGTCGATATAATTATAATAAAGAATGCAGGTAGCACAACACTATTTTTGAATAAATTAAGGAAGTGGCTACTGCACCACTCGTTTTATGATTTTAATGATTATTTCAATCTACCTGACATTTTATAATTTAAATACTGGAATAATTACATCAAAGTCTGAGTACGTGGGTTCGATCCCCACCTCGGACATAGGTGATCTTGGTCGTTTTTCTTTGGTATATGACATCTAATATTTATAATTTAATTAGGTACATCAAATTAAATTTTTCGAATTATTATTGACATTGTACCTACTTTGACTAATTAATTTATTATTGTATGACATTTATTTTTAAAAATGTAATCGAATCACAATTGTCATGTACAAACTTACACTATAATTAGGTTTTTTCTTTTTATTTTACCATTTTGAATGTATAATAACTTGTTGACATGTAATATTTAGAATATTATATATAAATGACTATGACTATGACTAAAAGCATGTGCTCATTGAACATTCTGGATAACAGTACAGAGGTTCGATGTCATATCTGATATCGGACCTCTTCAGATAGTAAAAGTATGCAGATGTCATTTTAATCAAAATGACAATTTACTGTCAGTATATCATTCATATCTTAGAAGAAGAATATACGTGGTAATATTTCGTTACGTTTGTTCCGAAACCGAAAATAATCATGCCGTCATTCACAGTAATATCGATATATTTTTACCCCCGTTATTCATAAACGTCTGCTAACTTAACAAGCCGCTAATAATTGTTTGTCCCTTTCGGTATTAACAATGTGTCCATAAGAGCAAAAGGGACAAACAATACTTAGCGGCTTGTTAAGTTAGCAGACGTTTATGAATAAGGGGTTTCTCGATAAAATATTTTGCTACATCACTTTCGTATAAATGCCCCGAGTTATACCAGGTATATATCATTTATCATCTATTTTAGCTATTTTCGATGGCACATCTCTACAATTTAATCCGCTGTCTCTAAATTTAAACTACGTAGGTTCTGCTAATGCATTTTCTGATCCCTTTGACACCGCACATTTCAAAATGCATTGACATAATTGAGTATAAGCACAGGGTTACTTGTGAGATCTCGGTCGAGGTGGATTATACGGTAACGAGAAATTTCCAACTGACATTGCCAGCGGATGCACGTAGGGCGATCTCGATGCACTTAGAGCTGCAACTCCTATGCGGAATAAGAAGAGGTTTTCTGCAAAATCTCCAAACAAGTAGCTGCTTTAACATGAGAACTAAGGCTTCACTTTTGTACGGTGGAAGGAAACCTTACTGTCTTGAAATTGTGAGGGCGAAAGGATCTAATCCTAATACTGAGTTACAGAAAAGTAAGCTTTGTTTTACAGTTTTTATGATTCATATCGCGCAAAGGAGTAAGAGTTTTATGATTTTTTCGATTTAGAAAGAGGTATAGCGTTTGTAGACTAAACTGCGGGGTGGCAAGACATCACTGGATGCGTCGTAAGTAAAGGAATTATTTTATTTTTTTCAATTAAGTTTAATGAAATATAGGAAATGAAGACGCGGGAGGATTTTTCCTTGGTTCAATTTGTCGTTATATTAATTAGAGTACAAAATATGAAGGCGATTACAACTTTATCATTGCCTTTCTGATAACTGAAAAAATACCATAAAAAGTCTGGGAATGGAAGTAATATGTGTTAATTTTTAGTAAAAAATCCCACTTTGTTACTTACCATAAAGACGAGATTTCCTTGTATCTTCATATGAATGAACTGACAAAGCGGCTTTATGGCAAACGATAAAGTGGGACGTTTTACTAAACTCACTCACATAATATTATTTATTCTTCGAAGAAAGTGTATGAAAAATAGTAACTCAATGGATTTTTTTTGGGACACTTTATCTATTTCTACTCTATTTCTATCAAGATCGAAAGGGCTCGTGATTCTGACTAGAAAAAATGTAAAAAGTCCTAATTTGGAATATTTTAAAAACGACAACAAAATGAAAATCCTCCCAACTATGAAACTAAAAATTCATTAATATTTAAAACTTCCATGGAACATATTATAAGCAAGTCCAGTCAATCCCATTGCACTCTTGCTAATCTAAAGTAGCAACCAACATTCTCTTACCCAGAAAGCAACTGAGCGATACACGAGTACGAGTGTTCCGGTTCCCACGGGCGTGTCAGCCAGCGCAAAATGATCTGCTAAATGCTAAATTCTTAAACGCAGAATTTATTGTTTATAAAATAATGGAAAGTCTCCCTTACACAAAATGTGCTATTTGGGCATTTTCACTTCTAGGGACACCCAATTAGCATAACTTTCACAAAAAAGTTAACTTCGATGTCAGCTTTGTAACGACAATTAAGCATTAAAATATTAACAAAAATGTTTTTTTTTATAATTTAATCCAGAAAGAATACGTGGGTATGCAATATAAAAACACGAATAAAATGGATTTACGTAAATATTTCATGCTTAACTGTCGTTACAAAGCTGACATCGATTAAATATGAATAAAAATATTTTTTTATCATTTAATCCAGAAAGAATACGTGTGTATGCAATATAAAAACACAAATAAAGTGGATTTATGTAAATATTTCATGCTTAATTGTCGTTACAAAGCTGACATCGAAGGTAACTTTTTTGTGAGAGTTAATCTAATTGGGTGTCCCTAGAAGTGAAAATGCCCATTTACAAAATTTAAGGTAGGTTGTCATCCATGTGTCATTCCATTTTTCCACCCCGTATTTAAGGTACTTTCCTTTCATGTCCCATAGTTTTGGATCACCCTGTATTTGGCAAAAGTACAGTCAGCGATAAAAACTTGCACTAAACACACTTTTTGACAGAAACTAGTTACCTATTGATAATCCGTACCTTTATTCTGGCACATTCTAATTCTACTATTGACAACTATGGAGATGTTGGATATCTATGAATAAAAGAGTCAAGTTTTTTCCAGCAACGATTTTGACTGCCCTTATACTGGTTCACATGTTCTCTTGCTCTAATGATAAGCAATTGGAATGAGACGCTATGAGCATTAATGCAAGCTCTGCAATGATTGAAGCTGGACTTCGGCCGAATTAATCCTCGAAGATGTCCGCAGGTATTCATTGTTCCTGGCTCAACGGGTAATCTGCTTGAAGGGGCCAGCGAGTATTTTATCCCTGTTACTGATATTACGCAAGGAAATATCAGTGAAAAAATACCTAGTATGGCGAAGAGGCAAATAAATTTACTAGACTAGCAGTTTTCAGGCAGTCGATAGAGCTTTAAGTAAGACCCATCATCATCAGCCTATGTTAGTCCACTGCTGGACGTAGGCCTCTCCTATTAACTATGCCTATAGACGCATTAGGAGGTAAATACCCATAATCGCCACGCTGGGCAAGCGGATTGGCGATCGCAGTAATGTGTCCACTAGGATGACGCTCGCTGCTGCCCATCATCAATCTTGTAGAATGGTCAGTGACACTTCAATCCCTTAGTCGACTCTTACGACACCCGCAGGAGGAGTTGGAGTGGTGACAAATGTATTCTTACTGCCGTTACCACACGGCAAGTAAGACCTGTTTGTCGTTAACCCATTCATTGCTGACGCCCCATATTTTTAATTATCACGCAGCGCCGCCGCCTTCTACGCGACGACGCGAATTCGCGTCCACGGCATCACGTTAACATTTCAATGGACGCGAATTCGCGTCCGCGGTATTAGGTTATATTATCACACTTCAAGGACGCGAATTCGCGTCTGCGGCATTAGGTTATTTCACACTTGAAGGACGCTAATTCGCGTCCTCGGCATCTTGTTTACGCATACACAGGACGCGAATTCGCGTCTTCGGCATCCGAGATAAGAATTATGAAAATTACAAATGCATTGAATCCAGAAACCAGCGACGGTATAATATTATCCTCCATAAATAAAATAACATTTTGGTATCAGCTTTTAACCCATTCATTGCTGACGCCCCATATTTTTAATTATCACGCAGCGCCGCCGCCTTCTACGCGACGACGCGAATTCGCGTCCACGGCATCACGTTAACATTTCAATGGACGCGAATTCGCGTCCGCGGCATTAGGTTATATTATCACACTTCAAGGACGCGAATTCGCGTCTGCGGCATTAGGTTATTTCACACTTGAAGGACGCTAATTCGCGTCCTCGGCATCTTGTTTACGCATACACAGGACGCGAATTCGCGTCTTCGGCATCCGAGATAAGAATTATGAAAATTACAAATGCATTGAATCCAGAAACCAGCGACGGTATAATATTATCCTCCATAAATAAAATAACATTTTGGTATCAGCTTTTAAGTACAGTTGATTTCTAGCAAAAAAAAAGAAATAACTCGAGGACGCGAATTTGCGTCCTCGGCATCACGTTTACGCATACATAGGACGCGAATTCGCGTCTTCGGCATTGAATGGGTTAAAATATGAACAAGAAGCTTGAAAGTTGAAATCAAAATTCTATTTATTCTATTATTATAAATTAGGTATGTCTGCTGGATTTTTTTACTACAGAAATATATAAAAAATTACCAAAAATGGTTGGGGTTACAACCATTAAGGTGACGGTACGTTTGACTTTTAACTAAAGTAAGAAAACGACAGTAAGTAAATGATTTCTTATTTTTTATGAGTGTCCCACTGCTGGGCAAAGGCCTCTCCCCTGACTCTCCATGACTCCCGATTCCATGTCTCCTCCGGCCAGTTGTTCCGGAAGGTATCAAGATCGTCCCGCCATCTCCGCTTGGGCCTGCCTCGCCCGCGCCTCGTTTCCAGCATCCACTTGGTGGCTACGCTAGCCCACCTATCCGGATGCATACTGTGGACGTGGCCGGCCCAATCCCATTTGAGCCTAGCGGTACTTCTGCCTACGTCAGCTATCCCCGTTTTGGAGCGCAAATGATTTCTTACTATAGTATATTGGTACTGAGGAAACGTTCCTGTCTTGGAGCATTCCATGAAAACATCTAATTTTTGTCGCTTACGTGTCCCTATGGTAGCTACACTAATAAAATATGCTAGCTGCTAGGAAACACTGTCAATCTTAAAGCCTTGATATGTTCTTATTATACCGTAACTCAGCTTGCTAATTAAATTTTGCAAAAGTATCGAAAAGACTGTGTCGCTTACGACATGTTTTCATGGAATGCACCTCTTATTAGTGCTGTAGTATATGTATAAGTAGACAAAAAAGAACTTATTAATTTTTTTAGGATTCATTACAATTATTATTATTTCGCTTTTAAGAGACCTAGTTTGCAGCTAAGTTTTGCTTATAACAATGAAACAATACGTCTAAAAGCCATTGTGTATTTGCTGCTGACGTTCATGCTATTTTAGGATGTATGTTTAGTGTGCCTAATTAAATAAAAAATAAAAACAACAACAAGTAGTTAATGTAATAAATTATGCCTTAAATAAATATCGTAAGTATTTTCTTCCGTTAATGCGATGATTACTCATGAAATAAAATTATTTAAACGTAATATATCGTATATATTAATTAAAATAACTACAATGTCTGGATGTGCAATTAATTTAATTAATAAACGCGATATGATACATTTTAATAGTTTTATTTCATAAATATCATAATATTAAATTTAAAGCAAAACTGTTTACTTACTTTTGCTTTTACTTTTTTACTTTTGTCACAGTAGGACACAAAAATAAAACACGAAATAAGTATGGTCGTGGACGTGGTAAGGCAATGTCCTTATCGTTCCGCTCCCCGCTCTCAACACATTTAATTCGTAAATTGTCCTTATGACTTCGCATTCCAGCTCATAATCCGAGATTTTAAATATTACATTTCCGCACTAATGTTCTACATTACTTTATGTCACGATTTAACTACTTGACAAAGAGCGAAAATGAAACCGTACTTTGCATTCGGAATTTTGCAAAAATAAAGTAATTTGAAAAAATGTTTTGACTCAGAATTAGTTGGTCGAGTTAAAATCTTTTCCATGTTAACTAAAACTATGAATTTGTAATTCACGCGATATCCGATGAAAATACTTTTCCATGTTTTTTGTTCATCCAACAGATATTAAATTGATCTCTCCAAGTTCTTTAGTAACTATACATACATACGGCTCGCGTTTCTCAACCAAATCAGCATTAAAATATAATATTATTCAGAAAAACCTCACTGTGGCTTAGTAACTCTTGGCAGACGTGTTCGCGAACTCAATACGTTCCATCACTTTAAGAAGACGCTGCTGCTCGTCATCCAATTGTTATTCGTCAGTCTCCATAGCCTAGTTGGTAGTGACCTTGATTACGAAGCTGGAGGTTCCGGGTTCTAATCCAGATGAGGGCTCTATTTGTATATTTATTTAAACACAAATATTTATTCGATCCTTGGTCGTGACTGTCTATGAATAATAAGTATCTATAATATATGTATGTAAGTATGTATCTATTACATTTATCGTCGCTTGGTATAGTTCGTGAAATATAAATTGGTAACTTTCTACCTACATTATAGTAAAATTAAACATTCCATTTATATTTCTCCAACTATAACCACATCACAAGCCGTAAAGCCAAGTCTTGTCAAAGATTTATTTAAATTTGAATTCTGATATATTATGTTGTCAATAGAGTCGAGAATACAAGATGCATATATACATCACTATGCATTTAAGGGCTTAATTGAGCTTACCATGGGAGTAAGTCGATTCGTGTAAGATGCCTCAAGATATTTCTTTATTATGATTTATTTTTTAGGCGCAGTTCAATGACGTTCCCACTAATATTTTTATTTAATACTTAAAATACTAAGCCCATACCAGGTATTAAATACTAAGTATAGATACGTACAAAATACTACCAGCCTGACGCACAATACATTCGCCATTATCCCGATTGAGCCTAATTCGAAGCACCATGCATGATACTGCATAACCGTGACTTCTTCCGCAATATCCTAATATGAACCTTATTACATTTAGATAAAGATGCTTTATTTTGACGTCGATAAACCTATCAGCATGTGCAAAAGGGATAATCGAAACTAGTGTGCCGTGTTTATGGCGCATACATTTTTGCCATCTTTGAATAATTGTTAGGGGTCGGAACTATGAGTGGAAAACTTTAACAAAACTTCAAAATTGAGATATTATTAGAAATCTACAGCTAAGAAAAATACGAATATTTTTGAATAATCAGTATTCAATTTTATTCCCCATCTCGGAATCATGAACGTACAATGTTTGTGTGTGTAAAAACGTGTATTTTATGGATATATCGCACCTTTAGAATGAAAGTGACCTAATGCAAAATTTTCGAATTAGGAATTTTAAGCTTTTAGGTTTTTTTAAATTAAGTACATAATTAATCATTCCAAATTTTTGAATTAGGTCACTTTCATTCTAAAGGTGCGATATGTCGTCGCTGTTCTTACAAAAGTCGCTATGTGTTTTATTGCTACTTTAAAGGAGACACAAAAAACTGTTTATTTTGAATCTTGTTTACTCAAAGTTGGCCAATAATTTGATAAAAAGAGTTTAACGTATTTTAATGTCATAAATCTCCGTTTTTTTAACGAGAAAAATTTACTTACTTAATTATATCATAGACTGCCACGACCAAGGTACAAATATTTGTAATTAATAAATAGACAAATAAGCGTAATAAAAATACATACTCATACGTATAAACAAATTCTTGACTTATCTTCACCGCAGAATAACATGTAAAGTTGCAAATTGACAAGATTTACGTCTCCATCGGAAGCGCGTTACGCAGACAAATGTGCGCGTTATGACGAATTAAACATGTATCGGCTGTAGTCAATATTTCATGGAGAAGGGGGGTACGTGTAAAATGTTTATTTCATAATGCAGCCTTGGAGAGTCTGTATTCGTTGAATTTGTGATTAAACATTGCATTTTATTCAAAGGAACAGAAACAACACAGAAAAATGTTATAAGAATATACATAAAAATGCACAAACAATACTTGTTCCGACTCGAATTCATGTATATTTATTTATTTTGCTTCGTACGGAAAACGACTGTCGAACTTATTCAAATATTTAGCGAAACGTGTTACTCGCGTAATTTAAGTCGATAATTGCTCGGCTCGACATGTACTCGACATTAGTTTGGCTTGCTCGTGAATAACCCGTTCCGCTAAATATTTAAACATGTTTGAGTCTCACGTTGGGTATAATTCTAAAAGTGTCAAAGTTATTCGGTTTCTTCATTTTACACCGCGTATTGGTACCGCATACAGACCTCCATGCACGTGCGTAAAGTTCAATTTCAGTTTAATAATCATCATCATCATCATCATCATAACCACCATCATGATGATGATGGTGGTCATATAACCATCATCATGATGGTTATAAATTGGAATTGCTGAAATTAGACACTGAAATTGCTCGTGAATAGCCCGTTCCGCTAAATATTTTAACATGTTTGAGTCTCACGTTGGGTATAATTCTAAAAAAGTCAAAGTTATTCGGTTTCTTCATGTTACACCGCGTATTGGTACCGCATACAGACCGTTATACAAATATACAGACCTCTAAGCACGTGCGTAAAGTTCAATTTCAGTTATTAACCGTCTTCAATGTTTTGTGTAACGTTTAAACTCCCAAAGTGGTCCCGTTGGCACTAAGTCGGGATCTGATGTTGTGATCTTGGAAATCTCGGTTAAGTTGTTTTTTTTTTCTTTCGTTAATTTATGACACTTTTGTAACGTGTCGTCTGAGTGACAACTTTTGTATTTGTCGTGGCGTCGAAAACGTTAAACATCCAAAATATTTGTCTATTGTTCTTAATATTGTCAGCCTCCGTAGGCTAATTGGTTGTGACCCTGCCTACGAAACTCGTGGTTCCGGGTTCGAATCCCAGCGAGGGCATGGTTTGTGTATTTATTTATCACAAATATTTGTTCCTTGGTCATGGTTGTCTATGTATTTAAGTATCTATATGTATGTATCGTTGCTCCATCTTGTGGGGGGCCTTCCCACGCTGCGCCGTCCAGTGCGTGGTCGCGGGTAAAGGTTGCGGGTCTCCAATGGATGCGGACAGCTCACGACCGATCTTTGTGGAGCTCTCTGGGGGAGGCCTATGTCCAGCAGTGGACGTAAATTGAATGATGATGATGATGATGATGTATGTATCTATCCATTATATATGTCATCGCCTGGTACTTTGCCTTAATTGAGCTTACCGTGTGACTAGGTCGATTTGTGTAAAGACGTTTAATAAAAATATTTATTTATTTATTTATATTTCCATACTCAACCACTCTAAATAAACCCACCCACGGCATGGGATCATAATCCCGTAGCCGTGCTACGCTCGTAGGCCGCTACGCCGTAGCACCGTAGCGTCGCTCACAGCGTAATCAGAATTCAACCCGACGCTCAGCGATTTCGCATCAGCGAGCTTGCATACCGGAAACATGTGGTATCTGACATTTTTGAGAATTATTAATTAGCAATATCTGTCATACTAATCATTGATATGAAAATATTGTAATTTCATATCAGAATATAACACAATACACATTATATTTTAACATAATTATATACATATACTTATAATAATCATTTTGAACAAGTTTTACTAATGGGACAATAATATAAGTTATTTGGGCATTTTCGCGAGAAGAGATCCAAAAAAAATTTTTTTAAGGTAAGTAAATTTAATGTTTTTCCTACTCAGAATAACGAGTTCTTTCAATCTAGGAGAAAAAAAGTACAAGAAAAAAACAGTCCCACATTTTTCATACATTTCACATGCTCTCCACTCTCCACTTTGTAACCGCTGTTCAAAGTGTTTGAAAAACGGTTACGTAATAGAAACAAAAAGTTGGGACACTTTTTTTCTTCTAGTAGGATCGAAAGAGCTCGTGATTCTGAGCAGGAAAAACATAAAATTTACCTGTTTCAGAAAAATAAGTTTTTGGATCTCTTCTCGCGAAAATGCCCATTTGCTGTGTGTATAAGTTGTAATTTATTATGCAATAAGCCCCTGGTTTCAAATCATACTAATAACACAAGGTGCTCGCGAGGAAACCGAAAGGTTTTAATGCAGAATTCCTGAGCATATTTAGAGTATTTAATGTTACTCGTATATAAAATTTCCTGGCTTGGTTCCAGAGATAATTTTTTGTGCCGCACACCTTCTCTGCTTTGCCTTAAGGTTGACTGGTAGAGAATGCCCTTGGCATTAAGTTCGCCTTTTGTACTTTATGATTTTCTTTTGTGCAATAAAGTTTAAATAAATAAATAAATAATTAACCTTTTTTCGAAAAAAGTTTTTCGACTTATCTCGTCATAAAACTTCTTTTTGATTACAATGCTACCACAATGTGTTCTAATATTACCACACCTTTTGCCTGACAACCAAAACATAAGAATAGACTTGACTAAAAAACCTGTCCCTAAAAAACATTTCAAAAATTTATTTTAACAAATTATGATAAAAAGTATTGAAAATGTTAAAAAGTATTCAAAAAGTCTAAAAAAAAGAAAATGTTTTGTTTATGGAATTTGAGATTAGATATTTTGATGTCTAGAATGCATAGTTAAAATCTTTCGGTATCCTCGTGAGCAACCTGTATAATATACTGGTGGCACACTGTTTCATAGACAGAAGTTTCATAGAATTTCGTTTCATAGAAATTTGTTCATATATTATTTGGATCATATACTTTCTGTTCCAATATTATTGTTTCATAGACTATTCAATTGCTTAAAACATATATCACAGACATTCAGTTCCATGTATATTGCTATCTAACTTTTTTATTTTACAAAGTAACCAAACACTAGAATTACATTTCATGTATTTTTGTTTTGTAGGCACTGATTTCATAGATTGTTGTTTTATAGTTACTAGTTTATATAATATTCAGTTCCACTATTTACTTTATTGCATAGTGATATTCTTACCTAATGAGTCATATTACATACATGTATTTTTGTTCAGTAGACACTGATTCGCCCTCCCTCTAAAAAAACCAAACTGCTACCAGAAAAAGTAGGTAGCTTGTAGGCAAAGTAGGTTAGGTTAGGTTAGTTAGCTTTTCAATCCGTTCTAGCCTCGAAACCTAACCAATCCAAGTAATAAATCAGGGTAAAACCGACTTGGTTTGGTTAGGTTTCGAGTGTAGTTTCCCAGATACATAAAATACCTACTTACTTTTAATTAATTGTTTACATATCGTCATCCTTGGAAACCAAAAAAGGGGGGACGGGGGGCGTAGCCCCCCACAAGGGGAGCTCGGGGGGCCAAGCCCCCCGCATTAAAAAACAATAAATTTGTACCTTCTCTTGTCTAACCTGGATAGGTTCGTTAGGTACCTTTTATCCCTTAGAGCAGAAATAGAAGCCCCGCGCAGCGGGGCTTCGTCGACCGGTTCCCAGGTCTAAATCGCTTACTAAAATTCTTTGGACAAAGGTATTTCTTTTGCATTTGTATAATGGTATGTAATGATAATTCTGTAGTTTAGTTATAACTGAATAAAAAATATTAAGTTTGATACAATGACAAACAACATTCTATGAATAGTCAGTTTTTGAAATAACTGTTATAGACACTAAATACTATACGTATTAATAATATTTGATTGAATACGCTATGAAATGAAGTTCTAAGAACTACATATCTGAACAATAAAAAATATACAAAACCAGATTATACAAATATACAATGTAAGAGCTCTGAAAAATTATCATTCTATGAAATGAAAATACGAGAAACATTTTCTATGAACCAATATTCTGCGAAAATGCTGTGCTGGAACAACCTCCCCCCCCCAATCAGAGCGATTAAAGTGTTGTCTACTTTTAAAATCAAGTGTTGTATACACTTTTTTCAAAAACAATTTTAAGGGCGGAAAATATTAATTTAAATCACATTTATTTATTTATTATTATAATTTTTTCCTTTTTTTTTCTCGGTCGGTTGGCTAACCACTCGCTGGCGTGTGTGTCGGCACTCTTTTTAGTTTTAAGTTTAGTTTGTAAGATTTTAGTGTTACTGTTTTAGTTTAAGTTGGGTCCCCACTGAAAACCAGCGCCATGGTTTACCGTGGCAACATGCTGAGTGGAGATCCCTTTTAACGTCTAAGCTCTGTTATTTTTTGTGTGTTTTATCTACTGTATTTGTGGCGTTAAATAAATGTATTTTCTTTCTTTCTTTCTTTCAAAATGTTGCCTATGAAACAACGTACAACCATAATATACTACATCTTACCTTAATGAGACGCTATATTTTTTAATGTTCCTTACAAAATCATCTGACTTCAAGATATGCTGTCTCTTAACATATAATTTCCAGAAATTAGTAATGCGTGCCCCCTAAATCGGCTTCTTTTACCTCAAAACACACTGAAAATAATTTTCATTTTTTTTATTTCTGTAACTGCAACCCGTGCCGAATATATGCGATTTTCCTATAAAATTAATGAAAATTATCTTTTTTTTTTCATAAATATCATTAACCTATCATCATCAACATCAGCCTATGATAGTCCACTGCTGGGCGTAGGCCTCTCCTATTTACTATACGTATAGACGCATTAGGAGGTGAATACCCATAATCGCCGCTGGGCAAGCGGATTGGCGCTCGCAGTAATGTGTCCACTATGATGACGCTGCTGCCCATCATCAATCTTTTATCAAATAATAGTCAGTAACACTTCAATCCCTTAGTCGACTCTTACGACACGTACAGGAGGAGTTGGGGTGGTGACAAAATGTATTCTTACTGCCGTCACCACACGGCATACGTCATTAACCTGTACTACTGCGTTATCAACATTATTTCATAAAAAAACTTGATGAGAACAGATAATCAATTTATTACCAACTTACTGTCTAAGCAAATTTTTTCATAGTAATTTGTATGGAAATTTCAAACGAAAGTCGGCACGGCTTCCTGTCAAAGGAATGAGATGTGACAGTTACAGGAATTTACTATGTTTTTTTTATCGGTTTTTATTTTCGAAACTGTACAATTTATGTACATAAATGAAATCTAACTAACCTATCCTATCTCTAAGATTGGCCCTTGTGGCATTGTATCGAAGATGCTGGCGACATTTCCTCGTTGAGTTATGCAAGTAATATATACCGTATTATTTATATTCCGTTAAATTTAACAGGTTGCTTGCTACTTTAATTAGAGCTACCTGGTATATAGTTTTTAGTCGAATTCAGAAAAAAAAAATATTTCGTTTTCATACATAATAAATAAAATGGCAAGTGTGAGAGAACCTCAAGAATAACACAAAAGTTAATTTCAGGTCACTGACGGCACATTTAAAAATAAGCAATACAAAAAGTTGCAATACACTTGTTCAGTCATTAAACTTATTTTTTTAATAACTCAATAACAGTAAGAGTTCAGATACTAGTTTTTTAGAGAAATTTATTATTTCTCTAAAAAACTAGTATCTGAAATTTTTTTGACCTAAATAAGCGTCCCTTTATTTTAACGGTAATCAATAAAAACACTGTGTACATATAATATGCGTTATTAATTTGTAAAAATTGTAAAATAAGGTACACCCCACCCCAAGATCATGTACGCAGCGTTGATCCAATCCAGTCGGTACAGTCGGCTCGCAATGGAAAATTCATTATTACCAATGTACAACACCGGCCCTTTGTGCCGCACATACGTGATACGGATTGGGGTGATGCCTAAATATTACCTAGGTACCGAATTACAGCGGACCTAGCCGAGATTCCATTCTGCAATCGTATACGGTAAGCGATGCAGACATAGAAGTGGCGGTGGCGATAACGTCAGTTAACTAGGGACTGCCTTTGGGTAATTAAATTGAACTATAAGTGAATAATCCCACAATGTCGTAACAGATGTGCTTACCATAGAAAAAATCAACTGCGAAAGACTCTGGTTGTCACGGGATTCGAACCCGCTTCCTCTGGATTGCCCGTCCAACGTGCTTCCAGTTACACCAGACGACCTTCCGTCGATCACAGCGAATTTAGTCAATGGTATTGTGAAGCTAATCACTAATGTTTCGAAGGTAATAAGTGAATACTAATTTCGAAATGACATTTCATATTAGCTGATAATTTCAATGGTATTTACCGTATTGATTTTTCGATATTTACTTACTTTATACAGCGTGTTACACGAGCCACTGAAAACCTGGAACAGGGTAATTTGGTGGGTTACACTGAATGACATTTACTATGGGGCCAATCAAGAAATCTAAAAAAAATTTTCATACACTTTGACCGATCGATAACGACATTTTGTATGAAAGAACCAACATTTTTTGAGATTTCTGAAACAGCTCCAATAGTTGTTCAGTATAACCTACTAAATTACCCCTTTCAAGGTTTTCAGTGCCTCATGTAACATCCTGTATAGGATATCTTCACATAAGATAAATACATACTCATAATTAATTTCAATGACATAATAAAGAATATTTATTTCTGAAAACAGCGTACAGATATAGCAGGGGTCTCCGCACTAAGCTATCGCCTGTATCGCGGGGAACCATATACATTTGAAAAAACAGAATCAGTTCCAAAACAATAAAATCGAACATTAGGTAGCAAATTACTTAATCTAAGCTACTAAGTATTATTACTAAGCTTACTAAGCATTACTTAGAATAGCCTCTGTCTCCGTGTAACTAAGCGATTGAAGAAAGGTATGAGTTAGCTTTTTGGCCTCATTAACTGATTTGCCTTTAAGATGACAATTCTTTAGCATAGCATTGTAGGTTGATGCTTTAAGATGGTCTCCAAAGCGTTTACCAAAGGCAGAGAAAACTTTTGGAACAGGTAAGCTAAAGATTCGTTTTTTGAGAAGTGTGACGTAACAAGTCATGAGCGTAGACGATTTATGTGTAAGCAAAACGATTTTGTGCAAAAATAGCTGCCGGACAGTCAAGACCTCAGCCTCATATTATCATATTTGCCAGGCTTTGACGTTTTTTCTTAAGTTTTATCTTGGTCATTCTATTTTACTGGTGAAAGTAACTTTCGGAATGACAATCATTAATCAATTTGACAATAAATCTGTAAAACACTTAAAAAAATTATCATAACTAATAAGGAAGTCTCTGCTGTACGGAACAGGGTGATATTTTCAAATTCGTTATATTTATAGTTATTACGTCTCACGAAAGTTTAAATTCAAAATTTTCTCATTTAATAAGTAAATAATTTTACAATTAAAGACTTCTTTGAATTTGTTATTATTGTGTAAACATTCAATGTATATTGACCTATGTACTTCCCGTACAAAGTACGTTAGTTCCAAGTAGTAGCGGTTGAAATTTACGGCGCCATCTCCGTTGGATTTTTCCGCAATTCTTGTATTGTTCTTCCGCCCGTAGAATAACAGAGCAGCTTCAAAACGAAATTTATACTGTAAAGGAGTAATCCAGCGAAGACTCCGCTGTATTTTACTATAAAATGTGCCGTTGGCGTGTTCGAATTTAGAAATATCTATTTGATTAAGGTCATGCGGGGCAAATGCAACTGTGAGGCAAATTTAACTAATTGAAATGTCTCTTAATTTATTTCTAGAACTTTTGGAAAATAGAAAATTGTTTGATTTATCAGAAGCAACACAGTAGGCAAAATCTTTTTAAAAAATTCGTTAGATTAAGTAAGATATTTGTCAATTAGTTGCATTTATGTTGCACTTACTCCGCAAGACCTTATACTACTTGTAACCGAGCGAGCGCAACATGCCTTGTGAAATGACATTCAAATATTAGGATTTTGTATGGAGAATTTTGTAAAATTTTGCCAGTAATATTGAACACTTTTGATCTGTATACATTTCATAAAGGAAGGTTCATGCATTTATATCTATCGAAACATATGAACCGACAGCATATGGCAATAGTTG
>JALPQI010008598.1:0-19675 GCA_025490895.1 Thaumatotibia leucotreta
ACAGGTTTAGGTTACTGATTGTCTCCTGTTCGTTGCCGCCGCGATTTGGGCTCTACTTTTCACTTACGATCAGGTGGAGTGGAGCCACTTTGTTGTGCCAACATAAAAAAAAAACACATTTTATGTGCCAGTTTTATGAATAACATTTACTCTTTCTGTTAAAATACACTAAAAAATAGATTTTTTTTTTTTTTAAATTGTGTCGCCAAAAATGTCTAAAGTCATAGGTATAATATTTTTTGTTCGTTTTTACATCAAAAATGCGTGGTTAAAATCTTTCGGGTTATAAGAGTCCACGGTGTATAATAGCCATGCTGGGAAAGCAGATTTTCTAGAGAAAATAAAGAAACCTAATGTTACTCTTACTAAGGTCCGACTGCACAAGGATTAGGCCTTTTCATAGTAGACCTAACTGCCATCGGCAATCCGCTTGCCCAATGTAGCGATTAAGGGGTTTTTTCCTAATGCGTCTGCACACATAGTTAATAGGAGAGGCCTACGTCCAGCAATGGACTGAGATAGACTGATGATGATGAATTTATAGTCACACAGTGATTTGCCGAAGACTCATTTGAAAAATAAAATAAATAGCAATATTGGTCCATACACATGCGAAGTATCTTCGCGAACAGCTACGAAACAATGCAACATCGTTGGAACAAAAAAGTGATTTGAAATGATGCCGTTACATAAGCGGCAGCGGGCGTGACGTCACGCGTCCGTGCGCGTGCGCCGTTTGCTTAGCGTCTGGTATCACAGGTGGGGTGTGGGGTCAGGTGGAATATTATTATAAGATTTATAAATTTTATAAGCTATCAGCTATCATATTGTATTCTATTACTCTTTTCTTGGCAATGTATTCGTATTTATAAAGTCGTCGTCGTTGTTCGTAGTCGTCATCATCATAGTGGACACATTACTGCGATCGTCAACCCGCTTGCCTAGCGTGGCGATTATGGGCATTTACCTCCTAATGCGTCTATACGCATGGTTAATAGGAGAGGCCTACGTCCAGCAGTGGACTATCATAGGCTGATGGTGTGTGGTGTGGTGGTGTATTCTTATTAACTGCACATATTTTTTGACCCATTTTTTTGTATTTTTAGAGACACCCTTCTTTGCTCTACGCAATAGCGAGGATCATCATCATCATTATATCAGCCGAAAGACGTCCACGTTCATTGTGTTCAGCACATAATGACCGGTCCTGGGTTGAATTAGGGTCAATTATAAGGATAAAATCTCTCAAACTTCATAAATTCAATGAAAGGAAAACAATTAAATCTTCAATTATTTTAATTATTTACAAGAGAAAAGCCAGACTAGTCTTTAGTGTGTGTGTTTTTTTTTGTATACTAGGTTGATTTGCGTAAGAATATCCATGTAAATAGCTCGGCATTAAAATAATATACCATAAATTATTATAGTTGCATAAAACTATTGTAATAAAATAAAAAGTAAATTTAATGCAGAAAATTAGAACGAATTCGATTAGTTAGGGCAAGCTTTTCATTTCACTGATATTGTAGAGAGTATATAACAATCGTCAGTATCCAAAAAAATGTAAACAAATAATATCGCCTTTCTATGTCTGAGGCCCTACCGCGAACCACGAACAAAGTGTTGCCCTGTCACACTTACGTACAAATTCACAAGTGCGAGAGAGAGACAATACTTCGTTCGTGAGCCCCTGTCCATATTTTTTATTAGTGCGACAAAGACAAATGCGTTTCATCAGATATATCGATGTGACCACGGTGCTCAAAAATATCTGAACATGCACTGAAACTGAACATGAAAAGAGCATTCGCTGTTCTAGCGCCCGTTCTACGAAATCAACCAATAACGTTTTGTGTACCGTACCGATCGAATTTCGTAGAGTGGGAGGTTAGAACAGCGAATGCTCTTTTAGTTTGAACGCACCTTAACGCCAAGACAATTGAAGCCTGCTCAGACATTTGTGAACACCCTGGCAGACATATCTGGCTGTAAATATAATATTGGGCCATTACCTATGAAATTGGCGTTCTTGGTCATAGACTAGTAGATCCCTAATTTTATTAGCTAAAGTCAAACTTAGATAATTCATTGGTTGACAAGCAAAAGTCACTAAGTAACAAATACCTACTTGAAATAAATGTCGTATCTCAGTTTTAACACAAGAGCGACATATGTCATAATGTTAGTATGTTAGTGATTATGTTATGTCTCACGAAAGTTTAAATTTAAATATCAGACTGTACTAAAAGCTAAGTGAAAACGTAGCTTTATGGGCAATTTTGAATAAAGAACGCAAACGCCCATCCAATGAGGGCATTGTCAAACAAATGGCGGGGCTCATAGCCGGGCAATAAGCTTGGGACTAGGGCGGGGCAAGTCATAAGCGGAAGCGTTATAAAAATTGCAAATTGAATGTGCACAATTTCTGGAACTGAAAAATCAATTCAACTGACATATGTTTACGATCTTGTTTTCTCAAATTTTGAATCTACACAGTCATGTGGGTATTGGCAATCTCAACGACGAATATATTTTAAATTTATTTTATTGCCAATTTGTAATTTTTAATATTTTTCGTTTACATTTTTTGTGTTCTCACCTAACGGACTAATATTTTTTTTACTTTTCGTGTAATTTTGTAACATTATTCATATTTCTCGAAGTAAAATAAGTACTCTAATCTCGCAACACATAAGACATTCAACGTTCTAATATATGGAACCATATTTGAATAATAACGTAATGTAATGAATGAGTTTTGTTTTAATATTTCTACATTAACAGGTATTTTTCTTATATTTTTTCACCTATAGCACATCTTGGGGCATCAAAAATGTAATAAATAATAGAAAGAGATGACGTGTTGGCGGTGAGTACGCATTTAATAAATATTATTGTAATAATTGACATATGGTCTGATATCAAAGGTGTAACCAGAAAAAAGTGGCTGCCCATTTTCAAAATTTTATTTGACGCAACGAATTCGTGACTTTATAGGGCAGTATACTCCATCGGCATAAGTTGCAAAAGCGTTTACAGAATTATACACTGAATGTATTTACATACAAAATCACATGATTTCTGTTATTGATAACAAACATACTTACGTTTAGACTCATAATTGAAGTATACACAGTTCAGAAATCAGAATTTTTATTTGTTTGCCCAGCAGTGAGACGGTATAGGATAGGATCATGAATAATAAACAAAATCTACATATTACTTTTACAAAAGCATTCTACAATCCCAGATCAGTATCCGCAAACGCATTATCTCCACTCCCTGTGGATTTTCATCCACCGTATGTATACGCAGACACTAGCAATAACAATATCGTTTGCACTTTTAGAATACGCCAATCCCATCCCGTAAGCGAATAAAGGGAGCAATGTAAATGTAACAAACAGATGATTACGAAACGCTACGCAATAGAACGGAACTGTGGTGGATATCCGACTGCGATATAACTGGTATGAGCGGGATAGCCAATAATCGACAGGGGACTTCCTGGGGAGATGATGTGGTCCAAGTGTAGGCGTTAGCGTTTCTTTTCAACATGATATTTTACGTCTACCGTAAACATCGTAAATCATACGTTTCCAATATCTCTCTTTCACTCAGCGATGGCGGCATTGGTGTGACAAACAGATTCTCTAAATTTACGGCTTTTGGAGTTCGAGGTTGGCTCACTTGTGTTTCACTGAATAAAACGCCTTCTAGTGTCCTTACGGTTAACTGTGTGCCTACATGAGCTGTGGGCGTGAATTTAACGCGGACATACTTTCTGGAGATCCCGCTCAAACTCGCGCATTAACTTAAGTTAACACGTTCACTGCAGTAGGGGGTTTTTCGACCCCTTACATATGGTAAATTACGAGTTTAGCTAATTTCCGCAGCGAAGGTGTTAAACATTATTGTCTTGAATGTCCTAATATTATTGAGTCTGCTTACGACCACGGGTGCAACGTTATGCCCGAAACGTCAGGCAATATTTAACGTAGCTTTACGAGATTAAATTCCGTTCATCTTTAAAATATGAGGGTGAAGTAATTGTGACATTATAAACCAACGATTTCTAACCAATTATCTATCTAAATATTGCATTATTCTAACTTGCATCACAATAAACGCTGTCAAGCTCAACTGAAGAAATGATAATCTAAAAAATATGAATAAGCTTGTTATTCGCTTCCACCTTGTACCACAACCCAAAAGGGGAATATCCCCAATTTCAGGGCAAATAAAAATAACGGCGAGGCTAGTGTGACCACGCGCCAGTCCACAACAGGTTGGTTTACCCTCCGCGGCAGCCATGTTTGTGTTTCAACTTTAAAATGTTACTATGGAGTGTCATATAGGTCATACTGGGGTGATTTTCATAATAAATTACAAGTAATATTATAGGAAAAATCCCGTTTGTTTCCAGGGTAAAGTAAGAGCGGCATGGATAGACATTTTATGATTTTAGTAACGTAAGGCACTGGTCTCACCGCGAGCTACTAAGCTATGAACTATTGGCTATAAACACGCACATATACGACTGTGATACGCACTCCCGTGTAAATAAATGAGACACGGCGATACTCGCCCAGCTATCAGCTATCACCGCCGGGCGAGTATCACCGTGTCTCTTTTATTTACACGGGAGTGCGTATCACAGTCGTATATGTGCGTGTTTATAGCCAATAGTTCATAGCTTAGTAGCTCGCGGTGAGACCAGTGCCTTACGTTACTAAAATCATACGTAGTGCCTTACAATGCTTATAAAAAGGCATGGTACATAACTTCGTAGATGGAGTACGTGAAAGTCGTAGAAAGTCGACTCATTCAGAACCATTATTTATTTAACGATGTGCAGATAATTTCGTAATGGTTGACTTGTCAATTTGTTTCTGGTTACTGGACCGTTTTATTTAATTAGAAAGCCGTTTGTTATAATGGTTAGTGTCAATTTGGCCTTCAATATTACAGATGTAGTGAGAAATGACTTGCCTTCGGAAACGTCATGCTGTTTCAGTCTATCTCACTGAGACTGACAGTAATAGCTGTCATGCTACTTCAGTCAGACTCTGTGACACTGCCTGAAACAGCATGTGTTTACGAACGTTTCCGAAGGCAAGTAATTTCTCACTACACCTGTATATTATTTTATTACCTTCACATCGCGGCCATACTTCAGGCTGTGGCCACCTGTGGCGATAAAATGTATGAAATAAACGCATTGGTGAAGCCCATTTCAAATACGAAGGCCCGATTTCAATTGACAAAGTTATTAGGCGTCAACCATAGGATCAGTGATAGCAAAAGATACCTGGCCGGACCCTTTTGTGGCGTGATATTTTATGCACACATCGGTGTACGGGACAATTTGTAGTGGATCAATTAAGTAAATGACAAAAATTTCGAGTCGCATCGGGCCTTCGTATTTGAAATGGACTATACTCGTACCGTCTAAAAGTCGAGCCACACCAATCAAGGTGCATTTAGACCAAACGAGCATTCGCTCATTCTATCCCCCACTCTACGAAATTCATTCGTTACACAAAACGTGATTTGTCGAAATTCGTTAATTTCGTAGAGTGGAGGATAGAATGAGCGAATGCTCGTTTGGTCTAAATGCAGCTTTACGTGTGTAGCACGTGCCCTAGCGCATGTGCGTCGCGTGCCGTTGTAGTGTATGTAATAGTCATATACGATTGCACACCGCTTGCGTGGCATGCACGTGCGCGTGACGTGTAAGTGGTGTGCCATCTACTATGACATTTCTGACGCTACAACGAACACGCCACCCACACACATCCGGAGTGGCTCAGTTTTAAGCTCGTTTAGGTGCCGCCAATAGTCTAGAAACATCGACTATATTCGAAAACGATTCGCAATAAAACGGTTACATTTTCCAATTTTAAATTCAAAAACGTTCGATCACGAACAAATGAAAAGCGGCTTAGCGGCCCGCAAACCGCAAATTTATGAACTATCGACGGATTTGTTCCATTCAATTGTTCCGGGTGAATGGAACGAATGATAAAACTGTTGCCAAAGGAACTAATTCAATACGTAAAATGATTGTCATTTTAACCACAATACCATAACCTAGGTTTCTAATCTCTAACGTCTCCATACTTTTTGTTTTCATTTGTAAAGGTGGATTTAGACCAACCGAGCGAATGCTCATTCTATCCCCCAATCTACGAAATTAAGGTATTTTTATTTCATACAAAATAATTGAGCACGCAATGTATTGCATCCACTGATGGCCACATTAATTAACGTCGACATAAGTAGCTAAACGTCATACGAGTGCGATGTCAGTTGGACGGCATACATTGCTGCTGGGTTGCACTTAAGAAAAATCATTGCACTTAATTAAAAACAAAATTTAACGAAATTATTTTTTTATACGATTCCTAGGATCAGATATTATAGCTGGATTAATTATTCGCCCGTATAAAATACAACAAAGCAATGGATGCGACTAGCACATGACCGAGGAAAGTGGCGTAATAAAGAAGAGGCCTATACCCAACAGTGGACACGGGCTGAATAGATAGATAGATAAAATAAACACGCTGTAAAGTTACTAAACTATATTTATCATCTTACCCGTACGCATAAATATCTACCTCACATTTCCAACCATAGACACATAGCAACGCTTTTCAATAAACGGAACCAGAGACTATAGACTTCCCATGTCACTGTCAGCCATTGTGTGGCGACATGTCCGGCGCTCAGAGATAATGTTGTCTATGGAATGTGTGTCTATGCTGTCTGTGCCCGGAAAAATGGCGGCAAATAAATAGAGGGTGTACCCTGACGATCGGAAATCGTAAATTTTCCATCTCTGTCACTCCGGTGACGACTTCGTTAGAGTGACAAAAACAGATGCTCGAAATTAACGAGTAGATGTGTTGTCGACGGTATGTTGCCTCTCTCTTGCACTTGGAAATTCGTAAGTACGTGTGACGGGGATGCAACATGTCGATAGACAAAATATATAGTATGAAATTAAAATTTTATTATTTAACTGAAATTCTAGAAACAGATTTCAAACGAGATGTCTTAAACGACAATTCGCGCATAGTGACTAAATACACGTGAGTTTAGCCGTTTATTTATATTATTTACAATTTTATGACAATAGTTTACTAGAACACATTTTTAACAAGACATTTTTTTTGACCAATAAAGATTGATAAATAAAAATTCATGTGCTTACTTTTCTTTATTGGAAAAGACATGCCCGTTTAAATATTTCATTTCAGCATAATTGACATATAAACATTAAAATTAAAGTCAAAGGTTCAATGCATAAAACACGTCAGAAAAACCGTTAAACAATAATTTCGCGCTCCTCGTAAAACATTCGAATTTTAAATTTAATCCACCGTTCCACGTTTCGTTTCTCCATCGCGGGTCACTGAGCAAAATTGATGCGCTTTTAACCTAAACGATTTATCGAATATCGTCGCCATATTTACTTACCGAACCTCGGAACTACACAATCAAATCATGGAGATATCACCTTTCTATCGCTGAAAATACGGCTGTTTTCTCTATCAAGTAAGTGTTGCAGTAAACTCGTATTTAAGTAAGTATATCGCCGATATTGACCGGACGACTTGCCAAATTGGATTATTGGAAAAGCGGCCTTATTATACGCAAAATGTAGTGTGATTGTTAAAAAGCTTTCGAGTCGACATGTATTTATTGGGTCATTAACCTATGAAAGCGTTATACGTTCATATGGTCTGTTCACTATGGCCAGGATGCTTAGCCAAGTTGCCAAACGCTAGCGCTTCATCGTCAATCGTAAGCGAAAGGCAGCTAACTGTCTTTGTCGCACTAATAGGAAAGAGTGACAGAGGGAAAATTACGATACGCTACTAAGCGCTAGCGATTGGCAACTTGTACTTCTTGTAACTTTAATGATGTGGCTGTTCTGGTTCTCAATAAAAAATAAATATTAAATTTGACCCCTTTTATTTGGGCCAATCAACTTTTCGATCGACACTATTTTTTCCGGTGACAATTTCATCAATATTTCTAGAAAAAAAGCGTATAAATTGTACATGCGTTAGGCCTCACACAAGTTCACATAGACACATTTAGATTCCAAACGGTTTTTCATTGTAAATATGTGTATAGTATTAATTGACGTACATTTCTAAGTTCATGAAAAGTAACGCAGGAGACAGAAAATATGCCGATGCAAAAGTTGATTGGCCCATTTATTTATTTCAATATTAACTACAATTTTAACAATATACACGGTGGAATTTAATCGGTGAACAGGAACCCATTTTTCTAATTCAGTAATCGATGGCGGTCACGTTTATGTAGTACTTAAGTGGAACCAAGTTTTTTTTAGCATAATTTTTTTATGTTGAAATTAAAATTTATTGTCACCCTACTAATGGTTTAGTCTGAAAAGTTTAATACCTCTTTTCAAACTATCAGCCATAGAAACTTAAAACATAAATGAGCAATAACCATAACCACTCACATGCTTTAATTTTTGCGATAGACTCTATTCCTATGTAAAATAAGAGCGATGCATGGCTGATAGTTTGAAAAGAGGTATTAAACTTTTCAGACTAAACCATTAGTAGGGTGAAAATAAATTTTAATTAAAGTTTAATTTCAACATAAAAATTTATGCTAAAAAAAAACTTGGTTCCACTTAAGTACTACATAAACGTGACCGCCATCGATTACTGAATTAGAAAAATGGGTTCCTGTTCACCGATTAAATTCCACCGTGTATATTCATTTCAGACCAAGCAGCCGTGTTACGCCAAAGCCACGTAACTTGAGATACAACAGTTTGGCGTAAGCGGGATAAATCGTTTTTAAATGCCACATTAAAGATTTCGTATTTTTTCTTTAAATTTACGCAGATAATTGATCTGACAAAGTCTTGTATCTCAGATTTATAACTAAATTGATTTATGCATAAGCCTTGTATCTTTAGCTACTACAAAATAAGCTAAACTGGCGTGCCGGCGAGCGCACATACCTCATATCGCTTAAAGGTGCGGTTAAACTAAAAGAGCATTCGCTGTTCTAGCGCCCGTTCTAAGAAATCAACCAATCACGTTTTGTGTACCGATCGTATTTCGTAGAGTGGGAGGTTAGAACAGCGAATGCTCTTCTAGTTTAACCGTACCTAACCTCAAAGTGTAAGGAGTTCTAAACCGTCAATTTTTACAATTGAATGTAGTTAATTCATTTATTTTTTTTTCAATAAAAAAAGACCTGTAATTAAGTATGCTTTCTTAATTTACGTAAAAATAAATTAAAAGCATCTTAGACCAAAGATTTTGTGACTTATGATAAGATTTCAATTGATTCAAAACTTTAACATCGATTATCTCGAAATGGCCATTGCAAAGTTACGCGACTTCGTAATAAGCAAGCATCAAAATCGTTGAAATATTTTTGGAGCCAGCCGTACGTGATTTGATTCTGAACTTAGTACCAAAGAAACTATTCCTCAATAGAATAAGGTTATTTTTAGCCGACCTCGGGCCAGATATTGGTTTTACTTTCAGTCGGTTATTAAAACTATGTAGTATTATAGTTTTATATTAGTTAGTGACCAGATTGAGTAATTATAATATAATAATACATTACTATTCGCGATTTAACGATACAAGTAGGTACAAAAAAAGCATTAAGTCACAAATGACGACCAGAAAGAAGAATTTGGCTCTGTATATAACCCTTAAAAGGCAATGGTAATATATTTACCGCCTCATTTTGAATCTTATTCTGTTACTGAATATGTGTCGAAGCCAATGAAATTTAGGTGTGACTGATGCCTTATTAAGGGATAAATATCGTACCTAATTAAACTGTAATAGAAATATGCATTTGAAACAATTATTTACCACAACAACCTAGAAACAAGGTTTTGTTACAGATTTATCACTTCGGTAATTCATTCAGGTACTAACTTTGTTCATTCTACAGTACAAAAACACGTCCAAAGATAATAAATTAACCATAATTAACAAACAGACAAAATTACGCGTCGCAAATTCCTTCGCCTAAAATAAAAATAAAAGTCTAGAACGCGCCAAAACCGTTGCGTTTAAAATTATTCTTCCCGTCACGTACAATCTTCTCATCCAGTTGACTGAAAATTAATAGGCCTTATCGTAAACAAAATAAGGTCCATCTTTAGTCAGTTATTACGTAGCTGTTGATATTATAAGTACTAATACGTCTAAAGCATTGGCACTTGACTTGTACAGAAATGGCAGGGAAGTAAAGATCATAGTAAAGTGGTTTTCATTATAAATACTTCCACTGTAGTATTCCATTCACTTTTTTTAAAGTCATTCATTCATAATATTTATTTAACCAAGGTGAAGACAAATATTATGTTCGTGTAATCATAGAGTCGGACAGGCCTACCAGACGTAATTGGTTATTTTTTAACTGAATTCTAAAAAGGAGGAGGTCTTCAAAACTTTTTTTTTGTATGCATTACATGTTACTCGGTATCTCCGAAAGTCGTGAGCCTATTTTCAAATACATATTTTTTTTAATCGAAAGCGTTTGACTCCGAAAATCCCGAAATACATGAAGTAAAGCAAAACTAAGCAACAAAATAGTAGTGTATTATTGGTGCAGCTGGATCAGATAAGATCCAGCTGCACCAAAAATACACATTCGAATACTAATTTGAATCGATTCAAGAAGTTATCATTCAAATACACATTTAGTGGAACACTTATTTGAATCGATTCAAGCTGACATTTTACTCCAGAAGTAGCATTTATCCATTCGAATATTGTATTTATTTACACCAATGGTACCAAGTCTACGAAACATTTATCTTTTCTGATTACTCGCGCTGATACTCGCAAACCAGTATAATATATACGCATTCGCTTAGATTTTAAATAACAGTTAGTTATTAAAACACCACAATAGTGTTCAGTGTTTATTAGTTTAACATCGTGACGTCCGTGTAGATGACATTGATCAATAATAACTTCAACAGTGTCTCCTACATTGAAGTCCATTTTTTATTTATCACCGAAAACATGTTCTACGTCGGATGAAGACATTTTCTCAAATGAAGCCGTGTAAAATATTCAACCTTCATTTATATCCTCAAGCAGGGTTTCAGGAATGGTAATAAATCATGGAATTCGTCATGTGCCAACTCGATTCGTAAAGCTTTCGTGGGGTTTTTAACAAGTATAAAGTAATTTGTATCACAATCACTAGTCTCATAGTACACTTCAAGTTTCGTGTTCCTTTTTTCATCATCGGATAGTATATCCCATGTGTATATTTTTGTGGTAATTTTCTGAGGATAATCATTGATTAAATGATATTTTTTGTTTCCAAATATGTATTTTATTTTTCCAAATACATTCATGTTTAATATTTTATGAAAATCGTATATGTCTAATGAAACCATTTCGAGCTTATGTGACGTCCGTGTAGATGACATTGATCAATAATAACTTTAACACTGTCTTCTATCTCCTACATTGAAGTCCATTTTTTATTTATTATTCAGTTGCGTTTGCTTCAAGTGACTTTAGGTTTGATACTAAAATTATTGATAATAGTATTGTGTTTTATGGGTCATATATAATATAAAAAAGAAACCACATGTATAATATCATAAAACATACTTTATTTTGTAAAAAAAAACATTATTTTCTATACACCACTTATTCATACATGATACATTCTTAAAAGCACAAACATTAGTATGATATATACAATTTTGAATATCAGAATTAGTTGAATATTTTTCACATAAAGTCTTTAAATTAGGACAATCAAAATATTCTAAATTATAAATGTTATTACATTCTGTTATTTCTTTCACCCACTGCACTTTTTCATAACCTTTTGTATAAATGTGTTTATTTTTACAGAAGTCCACAATCAAATTCTTATAATTAAAGTATGGTACATAGCCTTCATTCCATAATATTCCTCTGTATTTTTCGACCCATGAGACTTGTAAACGTTCTTTCTTTGTTAAGGCATAGAACGGATGCGGTGGTCTGATGAGCAACACAAGAAAACTGTTTTGGTAAATAATAGCTATTTTCTTTGGGGTATAAATTGATTGTTATCATTTTTAATCCTTGAACATCCAAAATCACATTCATGATAATTTCCGAACTATATTACTCAGAGGTTTATACTCTACAAGACGATCGTTTATAATCAACAGTAGGCTGTCGTATTTTCAGGTATGTCTTCTGAGGACTCGATTTCTAGTCGAACGTCAACTGGTCCAGTTTTAATGAATCGTTTTGCCTTGAGCAGTCAATAACAAATAGCGGAGTTTTTCTCCCAAAAGTGTTCAGGGCAAGCAGAGGATCGATACTGAGGCCATAATACGACTGACGGAAATTAGCATACATTTCGTATAATATACTAAATTTATCTTCACTAAATTTTAAATTAAGTGGATCATATGGAAAATACTGTGAATTTAAAAATAACTTAACGTTAGTTATATTGCAGTGATCAAATACAGAGGAATTTTTTAACTTGTTCAGTTTTCTATCAGTTTGTAGTCCTAATATAACATATCTGGGCTTTTCTAACTGGGAAGCAGTTTTTATTGACCATGCATGTTTTGTTGTTTTAGGTAAAAGTGGATATTCATATAAGTCCCAATTCCGGAACGCTACTTGTATAGCACGATCTTTTTCCAAACATTTAAGTAATAATAATCTATTACGATCAGAAACTCTAATGTGTGGTACACGCCATTGGATTTTATGGATATCTATTTGAACTTTATCACCTTTATCTATTACGACGCTATTTAAAACTGAATTACTTCTATGTAGTACAAGTTCATGTCTACAATTAACGAAAATTTTATTATAATCTTCTGCGAAGCCGAGCACTTTATTCAGAGGTATTATGACGGAAAAATGACCTTTATTTAGAGTAAATCCGCTTAAATTCCAACCCCACAATGCAGCGTTCTTACTTTCTCCTTCATTCATTGAAATAAGAGATTTTATCGTTGTCGTGATCCCCGTATTTTTATTTCGATCTATTTCAATCCCATTCACTTCATAACTTATATCTTTGAACAAAAATAGTATAGCATTATTTGTTAAATTTACATCTTTTGTTATCGTTTTTCCCGTTGCGTCTACTGCAGACACACTTGCATATCCTTCAATGTAAATGGAGCTTGCAGATGGTAATACATATACATCCTGTTGATTAATGGGTATTCTGATTTCATCATTTTCCTTAAAGCTATGATTGTAGGGATTATATGAATGGATGGCATAGCTTTCAATTGAATTATCTTGTTGCGGGAGATCTGTGATATGTAGCATTTTATAATATATATTTTTATTTTATTTTAAGCCCAAGAGAACGAAGAAATAATTTATTGCTCTTAGTAATTTTCTTGCTGGAATTTAATCGACTTGCTCCTTTAAAGGTTGGGGCTTGAATATTGGTTGTTGCCCTTGTAATTACGCTTTTATTGAAAACATACATGATGCTTGACAGGAAGAACTATTTTGTTAGGTATTATTATGTAAACGTATGCTTAACACCCTTCTCTAGGCACTGTTCGAGATGGAATGTGAGGTGAATTAAAATAGGTATCATTTTATCAATATTGTTTTTTTATTATGTATTTTGTTCGTATCGTGTATTTAATGCTTATATATTTGGCAAACATTTTTCCCCGAACGAATACAGAAATTTTAAACATAAATGTCCGCAGTTAAATAAATGTTTTTTTTTGTATATTATCATAATTATAGTGTATATTAGCTCCCATATATTTTATGAATTCTTTAGGAGGTTTTAAATTCCCGTAACTATCAAAATATTCAATATAATCTTTAAATTTTCCGTAGGCTACCCAGTGAGTACCATTATTTTCAGAAGAATCTAAATTAATAACACCACATTCGATCGATAATGGCTTTTTTGGTAATTCATCTCTCATGAATACACCACGAAAATATGGAATACTTTTCGAATGTTTTATTATGTCGATATTACTCAATGCTCTATTGGGTAGCCTATCATCTAGTTTTTTTTATTCGAAATAAAGATTCCTAGCCCGCCCTTGTATGGCTTAAGATGTAATCCTTTTCCAATACATTTAGCTTCCATTTTTATATTACGTCTTTTGTATTCAGCTAATTGTCGTTTTGCTATTTTATAATGATTAATAGCTTTGCTTATTCCAGCGACACCTCCTGCTAAACTTCCTGTAGCTGATAATCCTGCTAAAATTGGAATTAATGGTAAAAATCCACCAGTTTTAGGTACAGGTATGACTCGGGGTAATTGTATAGGTAAGTCCGATGCTAATTCTTGAGCAGCAGCATATGCTAGTTCCATTAACATTTTCTTACATTTTGGCTTTAGTTTACTGACATGTTTTTTAGTGTGTAAAACAAGATTGTTAAAAGTTTTCTTTAAACCAGCTCCAGATTTCTTCTTATTTTCATTTTCAGGGTTATGTCTCGTGTATGCCATTTTTATAAAATGTATTAATATTATTATGTATAATTTTTGTAAGTACTGTGGTCTTTATAGTGTAAAGTTCAAAATACAAATGACTGCATGAAAAAGTGATAGCTAATATAAACACTTTTCTTAATTTTAAGCACTATAAACGATTTGTCTTATCAATCCAGCTATTTTCACTTGATGGAAGACCGAGCCACTTAACATATACTTTATTTCCTTTACGTTTTAAGACTCGTTCAACAAGATAAACATTTGGGTGCAAAGTTTTCTGAATTTCTTGCGCATAAAATGCTCCTAAAATGGGTCTACGCTTGGTGTCCTCTAGATAATATGTGGTTGGGTTAGTATTTTGAACTTTAGTTATCTTAAATATTTCTGTTGACCAATTAGGGGTAAATCGTTTCTCGAAACATCCTTTATACTTACTGACTCTTACAAAATCTCCAACATGAAACCTTTTACAAAACAGTTTTTTCTTTGATAGTGTATTCCTAATGTATCTTTGTAATACAGATTCTTTATTACTATGATTGATTGCGGCCGGTGCTTTTCCCACAGTCCTATGAAAAGTTTGATTATATTCTGAAATTATCTGATCAAGAGTTCCATCAATCCACTTATAATTCCCCTTCAGACTAAACTCCTTATACAGCTTAGATTTAAGAGTTCTTATAAGTCTTTCAACTATTGATGCCTTTTTTGTGGAATATGTAGAGTAATGATTAATATTATATTTTTCAACAACTTTTTTAAAATCATTATTATAAAATTCATTACCCTGGTCTGTTTGTAAATTGCGTGGTTTACGTCCTGTTGATAAAAATAACGTGTGCAACTCTTTAGATACGATTTCTTTAGTCTTACGTTTGAGTGGAATTGTCCAGGCGTATTTTGAGAAACAATCAATAATCACAAATATGTATTTATAACCAGCATTCAGTTTTGAAAACGTCTGCATATCTATTAAATCAGCTTGCCAAAGGTCATCGATATCCCCTAAAATTACACTCCTTCGAGGGAAATTCACCCTTGCATTTTTGTGAATTTCATTTACGACGTCTAGTTTGCTCATAATGTTTATTCAGATTTTGTTCAAGTTCTTTATTTGAAATATCTTTTTCAACTTTCTTTATTCGATTAAATAAAGCAAAAATTTTGTTATCAAGATTTATGAACTTTTTCACACAGTCTTCGATTTTGTTTATTATTTCTGAATTTATTAATGCATTCTCATCCGAGCTTGATATTTTATTTAATTCTGCTTCACAATTGTCAACGTTTCTGTTATTTGTCATGTCTGAGAAGGGTGTATTTACATACTGAGCACTAACATAATACTTCGATATATTTTATTGCTTTACAATACCAGCTTCCTTCAATTCTTCAATAATTGATATAATTTCATTATCATGGTTCGTGTTACCAGCGTTTTTAGATGCAATTAAAAGTGTTAGTCGTTCAATTAATTCATTTGGATCATCCCAATATATATAGTCTGTATTACTTTTATAATGTTTTAATTCAGGCAAGTTTCCACCTACTTTAACGTTTGATACCTGCTCTGAAAGGTTTTTGTGGGATTTCGTGTCAATTAGTTGTGAAAAGAGGGGTTTGATAATAGTACAATATTTTGAACCTTTGTCTCCTTTTATTTTTCCGTTTGGATCAAAATCACGTTTATGTGCGTTTGTACGTATCAGCATTTCTTTATATTCAGTTTTGTCGTTTTCAGTAACAAGCTTGAGATCGGGTTTGTTTCGCATTAATAGTTCCTTTAAACCAGCGGTTAAATCAAACTTTTTCTTATCGATAGTAATAACATATTTTTTTTCAGTACTAGTACCATTATTCACTAAAGATAAGCATACATCAGAATTACCCATCATCAACTTTTTATTCATGCTGCGAATACCGAATGGTATATTAATGTCCTGATATAAATCAATCATATCTTCTTTTTTTAGAGATAAAAGTGTATCATTATTTTCTTCGTGAGAATTATTATCGTTATCATTAGAGTATTCATAATATTCGGAGTGTCCATCAGGATCAATTAGATCTTTGAAATTTTTGTATCCTGTAGAATCATTTAAACTCTGAGATATGTCATTCGTATCTGTACTAGTGCTCATAATAAAATCCGGTTTGACATTAACACTTTGCATAGCAATATTTTCCAATGGTTCAGTAATAGACTTAAAAACTTTTCTAAAATGTATATGATTTTCATGTTCTTCATTATTAATCTTCTTTATTTTTTTTTTAATATTATCTGCAGCTTTAATAACTTGTTCTTTTAAACGTGTATCCATTTTACCAGCGTTAACATCAACCGATTAATACAGGCACTTAAATTCAAGTGAGGACTACGTTGACATTTAAATCATTTTATAATGGAAAATCTAAAAATAAATATATGTGTCAAACCCTTGTCTATATCGACCTTTATTTATACCGCAATCTTTATTGATCAGTAAAAAGCTAAAACGAGTATACCATATAATTGAACAAAGTTCTTTGAATTTTATCCAATCCATATCAGTGTTCACATGTTCATTGTATATATGTTTCAAGTTAATATCATCCTGTTTGAAAACAATTAACAGATTGACATTATCCCTTAGCAATTGTTTTGGAATTTTGGAATAAGTTTGCGATAAATAAAAACAATCAATTTGTCTATGTCTTCCCATAGCAAAGTAGTTGCGAATGTTTACTTGATTTTCACATGCGACATCATCAAAAATCATGATTGAATCGGTCATGGCCTCATTTGGATGAATAACTTCGTTATTGTCGTTAAATATTAAAAACTTGGCATCTGGAACTTTCTCCATAATTTGCTGGAGGTAACGATACTTTGGCTGGAAAGCTGTCTTTGAATACAAATAGATATTTTTAAACTTTAGACCATTTTCATGTATTAGTAAATTTAACATTATATTAGTTTTACCACAGTTTGAGGGTCCACATATTATACAACGAATTGTATTGGGGAATAATGTACTATGTGTTGTATTTCTGTGACGATCATTTTCTACTATTATACTATTTACTTCCAGAGTTTGAGTATGCTTAATGAATTTCATTGTGAATATGAGGAAAATATGATATTTCAACGCTTTATATAGGTGCCTTACCAAATAAAAACAACAATGATTATTTAACAAGTCAATTAATTTATTGCATTTATGAGAGTGATACAGAGAAGCCTTAAAAATAACTTATAAAAAAACAAATTATACTTAAATACTTCACGATTATATTTAATTTAAAATATAGTATTACAGTGGCCCCATGGTAAAGTTTGTATGTTGTCGGGCAGTATTTGCCTTTTATCGTCGTTACAGTTTAAAACGACTTTATCAACTTGCTGTGAATATAAAACATGTTTGATAGATCGTATCATATTCATATTATGGCTATACACTTTTTTTGTTTGCAAAGCTTCGTCAAAATGTTTAATTTTTAATTTATTAGTTATAGGTTTCGTGACTCCTTTTGCTTTTGTTATTGTCTTCTTTACACTTTTTAAACAATACAGTTTAGCTCTTAATCCAACGAATTCAGTAATTACCACACCGCCAAATTCATCTTTAAATAAACCAGGTACTTTAGCATTCAATTTAGGTATACCGTACGGGTTATTGTGCTCATAATTACTAGTATCAAATTTTAATATGTTTTTATTTAGATCGTTGTAAAAGTCGTCAGTTATAATGTTATATAGAAGGCTGTCAGTATCAGTATAGCAGAGTTTAACATTTTCTTGGTACGTTTTTTTAACGAAATCATAATGAAATCGGTATAGGTGCTTTTTCGCCAATTCTAAAACTGTAAATCCAACATAAATGGGGCGGTCTAAACAAATTTTTTCTGGACTTAATTGAATAGCTACAAAGTTTTCATTAATTATAGATACACTCTTTACATTAGGTTTCAATAGTATTTTCTCTGCACCTAAGTGCTTGTTTGTTTTATTGTCATTGTCTTTCCATTTTGTAACTAATTGAACTTGCATATGATTTCGCTTGTTTTCAATGGTTTTACCAAATATAGCATTGTTTAGTAATTTAAAAAAGTCTTTCTCAAATGTAGTAGAAGCTTCTTGTCGCAATCGAGTATTGAGATCAATATATTTTTGTAAGAAATTAGACTGTCTAAAACGAAGGATGCGATGTATTTTCTGTAACACTAACCCATTCTTTAGACATTCTTTTAAATGTACGAAATGAATGATATAGTTGTATTTGTCATGTAAATTTGCAATTAACTTTTCTGTCTTTCCTCCAGGGGGGACAAACTTTTCAGGTGCAAAGGGCAAGTCAGCATGATAATCATGTAAATGATCAGGATAACTCATATCAACTTCTAAAATGTATCCATGTTCACCGTTTCTTGGTATGGTCAGTATGTTAAAATTGATAACTTCATCGGGATTTAAAAATTCAAAATCTGATACAGGTATTTTTTGTCTCATCGCATAACCATAGAGATTGTTACAATCTAAATATATCAAATATGATGTGGGTTTAGAAGCATCATAATCGGGTGTGTATTTATTGTTTGCTTTTGAATTCCGAAGAGAACACTGGGCTAACCCGCCACGTATTCCTCTTTCTATCATCTGATATACTTCTAAATCGTGTATTAATTGTAATTTTACGTCTGTAAACAAAAGCATAGCATCCCAACTTAAATTAGGCGCAGATACATAATAAGCAGGGTCCAGATTATAATGCTGCAAACTAGTATTTCTAAAATGTTCAAATACATCGCATAACAATAAGACGTCACATTTTAAGTATAAATCAGTATATTCTCCTAAAGTCTTTATATTAAAAGCTGACCATACAGTTTCGGCATGCTTAAAATCGGTATCTGATATACGTTTACATTGCAGAGAATTATAAAACATTTCTTTTTCTGGTAATTTATTGTCTTCATATTTTAACCAGGAATCAATGTAATCATAAGGGTAAACACCTTTACGTGTTAATAACTGAAAGTGGTACCCATCAGTAAATTCTTTAGACAAGTTAACATAATCTTCTTTGTTCAAACTTTTGGTTAACTCAAATAAACTGGAACTAAGAAATTGGTAGGAATCAATAAACTTTATTTCAAGTGATTGACTCGGTTCGTTAGTTGAAGATATCGTTTTTTT
>JALPQI010008599.1:0-59005 GCA_025490895.1 Thaumatotibia leucotreta
GAATTCGATCGATTCATATTGCATTATTTAGTACTGAATTTGTACTATTTAGTACCTGTTGTAAAAAAAATTGTACCTCTTCTATTTCAAAGTTATATTCAATCAGTCCGGTCCCGCCATTATAACGTTATAATGGCGGTACCAAATCCTGAATTCGATCGATTCATATTGCAATATTTATTTAGTACTGAATTTGTACTTTTTCGTACCTGTTGTAAAAAAATAATACCTCTTCCATTTCAAAATTATACTTCAAACAGTCTGGTTCCGCCATTATAACGTTATAATGGTGGGACCAGGTCCTGAATTCTGTCCATATTCTGTCGATTCATATTGCATTATTTAGTACTGAATTAGTACTATTTGGTATTGATACCTCTTGTAAAAAAAATTAGTACCTCTTCCATTTTAAAATTATATTTCAAATAGTCTGCTTCCAATGATCTGGCGGAACCAGACTATTTCAAATATAATTTTGGAATGAAAGAAGTACAATTTTTTTTACAACAGGTACCAAATAGTACAAATTCAGTAAGTACTAAATGATGCAATATGAATCGACAGAATATGGACAGAATTCAGGACCTGGTTCCGCCATTATAACGTTATAATGGCGGGGACCAGACTATTTGAAGTATAATTTCGAAATGTCTCGCCATTATCGTTATAATTACATTTGGATCGTTACATTTGGAGTTTATTAATTTCATAAATACGGTCGCCGAACTGAAGATTGGGCCCTAAAACAGGAACTCAAAATGACTGACACTAAACAAAATTACTAGAACTTTGTTCATTTCATCCTTTAGTAGATTGGCTACCAAACCAGCTTCGAAATGGGATTAAAATCCCAATAGGTAACTGGCTTTAAATCGGGACTTATCATTACCGGTTTGTAACCAGGTTTGTACCAAATCCAGATACGAGATGGGAAAGTTAGTCCCATTTCATCCTACCAGACGGGAAAGTATATTTCCCATTTGGCAGCCAGCTATCAAATCCGAATACCAAACGGTAAGTACTAAAGGCATTTCATGGGAATTGACTCGGAAACGTTTATTTATTTTAGAAAACATTATTCCTTATGTAATGGTTTTTAGAATAAATAAACCACAAAATATATAGAAAATTCAATTCGCGTATTTATTTTGACAGTTTTGTTGGTCCTTACGCCATACCACCGCCCCAGTGTCAGAAAAAAATATTAAAAACCCTCACTGAGGAAGCGGCAGTGTGAACAGCCAACGATCATCTACATATATATGTATAGGTATATTTGTTAATTTTACGTACATAGGATCTATATCTACTCTTTGTTTAGTGAGCGAGAAAAAAGTCGACAAATCATCCCTTACTCGCCTCCTGTGGAACCAGTAGCCGTACCATGAGCTGCCCCTGCGTTATTAACGCGGACTTACATAGGTGCTTTCTATACGGGTGGCTCGCCCCAAGACGCGATTACGGGCGGGATGGAAAGTAAGTCCGCGTTAAAAACGCAGCGGCAGCTTATGGTAAGCACACAGTGCCTGAAAGTATCCTTTCCCTCTCTAGTACGTTTTGTAGATACTAGGTTCAAGAAGTACCTACCTACCTACCTTCAACAATTTATAATAATACATTCTGTTGCAATGCTATCAGACAAACATCTACAGCTAGGAAAACAGCCACTATCAACCATTTGACCATTGCCGTCGGCTATACTAAATAGGTGGCCAAGAAACAAATACCTACATTCCCGTGAGGTTGGAATACAGAGTCCCTCTAGAAGGTTTTTAAATGTTTCAGAGCGGTCGATAATAGTACATTGTGCATCTAGGGAGGTAAGTACAGTATCACTAACGAGAGTGTTAGAAGCCCGACGCCGTAGGCGGAGGGCTTTTTGATGACTCGAGTTAGTAGGTATGCCTCTTACCGATTGTGATGCATACAATGTTTTTTATAACACTTGCAGACAAAGAATATGTTATGAGACGAAATATTGGTATTCCCTAAGGAATTTCACTTTTCTATTACTCCCACTGCAATATGCACAAGCAATGGCGCGCTTAGAAAGCAAATGTGATGAAAAAATGTTTGAAACCGCGTAAAATAGTAGGTATTAGCTACTGTAACATGCCTAGGTAGTAGGTACTTCTGAAACATGAACTAAACTCTAGGGGGGTCTAACTACACTGCATCCTAATACTCCTGAAACCTCTCTGACAACGGAAATACAGCACCTTGTTTATATGGTATAAAAGCATCCGAAAATTGAGCGTCCAGCTGTTCGCCTGTGTCTGGAAAATCTTCGTTGCGTTTGTATTTAAGTAAGTACTCGTACCTAACCTACTTTTAATTGATATCGGACAATCTAATTAGCATCTTATGGGATGGTAGGCGAAAATGTAGGTAAACTTAGACAGGATAACACTATCCTTACATATTATGTAATGTAAAATGTTAGTTGGAGACTAATATAGTAGGTATGTAGGCTAACATTTAGTAATATAAATGTTACTCCAACAAGGTCTAAAATCTAAATGTCCGATAAACCACTAGTACATCATCAGTATCGTAGTTGGTAATAAAGCAAGTCGGCAAATGTCCATCAGATCATTCAATTTGGTCTACTACTACGTGTCTAATGAATATATTTCTTCAATCTTCTAACTCCGTAGAACTACCCCAAAATACCTACACATTTTATTACTTATTATACTTGAGGCCCTAGCACATCTTGTACAACAATATTGGCAGCAATTTGTGACCTGCTCGCAACTTCTCATCTCTTTTGAATCAATGTAATCAAAAAGGGACGGGTAGCCGCGACAAGGTTCCTGTCATGCACGATATGTGCTAGTGCCGTTGATCAAGTATAATACTATGAATTTCTTAGGTCAATCTATACTCGTAATTATATTGCCACATTGTTCCTAGCGAATAGAGACCCGCTGCGGTAAATACTAGTGTTTTGGGACATAAGTAACTTTCTTTGATAACTTTTTTATTTACCAGTAAGTAGCTGTACCAAAAAATATAATACTCTAAAGAGTTGTACATAACGGCGACGGATAGGTATTACCCGAAGAGTACGGGAATAACTTCTTTACTACAGCTGTTGTTATATCTGTACAGTTAAAAGTAGGGATTTTAATACCAAACCAACAGTTGGTTTTGCTTCACAAATATACAATACAATATAAAGTCATTTCCTAATTGGCGCCCCTCTAGTTAGAACTTAGACCATTTAGAAAAGCTGTTCTTTTAACTGGCGCCATCTAGTTTATTGATGAGTAATGATTGTACAACTGACATTGGGTACTGACGGGAGGTGTAGTAGTGTGCGTTACAGGGTAAAATTACATAATTTTCTAGTTTTTGCATTATTGCGATTTAGAAGAACAGTATTTTGTGCAGGTTGCTATCAATTTGTACATTAGATTTTTTGCTCCTTGCGCGTATCTCAAAACATGTTAACTCTGATCTTCGGTTTAGCAGAAAATGACGAAAAATATGGTGTTTGTGCAATTGTAGCGCCATCTTTTAGCAGATAAGCGGCAGGGGATAGGGTCGAATCCACCTAATCCAAATTAAACTAAATCGTTACAGAACAAAGAGGACAATTACTTAGGAACGATAATCACAATGACTTCACATTAATTGGATACGCCCCCGGGAAACTGGAAGTTGCAAAATACCATTGTGAATTTGTGGAAGGACTTAGCATTATTTAAGTTAATTACGTTTTTCGAAGAACTAATAATTTATTACAATCGTAAAAGCGACTAAATCGAACGGTCTAATGCACGAAGGCGTGTTAAAATCCATTTAAAGTTTTAATGCGATAAAGCTGTACTTTGATTTATTGTTACTGAATTCGGTTAGGTGAGAATTTTGCAATTTAAAACCTTTGCTATCACCTATCACTAAAGACTCAATTTGGTTTCTCAATATTTCTATATTTTTTGGTAAAAAGTAAAAATCCAAATGTAACAGATTTACATAGTAGCAAACAAGTAATTTTACACAACATCATGTTGAAAGACGTCGCTTCTGATGACGCAGTGTTAGCCCAAGTCACCTCATTTTAAAGTATCTGTAAATCTCGCATTAGGTACAAAAGCAGGGAATAAAATCAAATAGCACGCTATTTCGGGAGTTTTTTAATCTAGAAGCGCCTGTGCAGAGATAATGGATTCCGAAGCTAGATTAGAGTGGGCTTCAATGTAATAAATTAGCCACAAAAGCATAGGGAGGACGTGTGACTTCATGATAAATGCGAATCACATCCATCTAAAGCCATGATGAATGTACTCAGTACTTTTTACAGGACACAATCACATTCTCAGCTCCATTGACTGATGGCACTAAATCGTGTGATGGAAAAAGGAGAGAATGTAGGAAAAATGTTGGCATTTTGTGGGTTTACTCTGCGGGCAATCTGGCTTTATCAACACGTCGCTCGCTTTCGTCGGAAGCTTTATAAAATAAGTTTTTGAAATTGCCTTTTTTATGAGACGAGATTAGGTTTTTGTATGTGCTTGGTAACCAAAATAGGCTTACGTTTTGCATACTAACGATGTTTACTTTAGGTAATGTGAGATTTAACTGGCCAAGCTGTAAGGGAATTTTAGGGAACACTCCAATTAATTCCAAAATTATATTTAAGTATACAAATACACAACTTCTTGAACATTCGAATTATAATTTGTTACAAGTTTATAGCATTCTTAAATTTATATATTAATAGTTTGGCAAATCCGCTCTAAAAATATGTACAGATTAAAATATGTGTAGTAGTAAGATTTGCAAAGCTTCACTTGTTTGTTGGTGTAATCTTCTTTTACAAAGGAAGCTTTGACCAGTCTAAGAACCTGCTGTAGATGATAAAAAAATGTGTGGAAAATTTTTCATACAAAATTATAGTTCCCGTTACGTAACGCTCGTTACGATCGTAGTAAATTCGTACAAAAAACGTGACGTAATGGATTTTTTTTACACATATTTTTTTATTATCTAGATCGAATCAGCTCGTGATTTTGATTCGAATGAGCCCGAGCAGCTTCAAATCTGGAAGAATCAGGTTTTGGGTTTTTTTTTGGAAAACGCCCATTATTCCATAATACTTCCCCATACTTACCTATTTAAAAAAACCGGCCAAGTGCGAGTCGGACTCGCGCGCAAAGGGTTCCGTACCATTATCAATTTATTATTAAAAAATACAGTTAAATCAACCTACCTCAAAAACTATACGAGATATTTTAATCAAACCAAAAATCGTTGATAGAGTTTATTAATGTGCATAACATATATTTTTTTCAGTATTTTATATCGCGTAGTTTAAAAAATAGAGGGGGGGGGGACACATTTTTCAGACTTTGAGAGCTGATATCTCGAAAACGATTTGCTTAAATAAAAATGTGATGTATAAACCTTCATATCATTTTCAAAGACCTTTCTATTAATACGCCACACACTTATGTAAAACTAAAAAAAAAATTCTATCCCTCAGTCATTCAACGATCAAATTATTGAAAATCTTAAAGGATATTACTGGAACCGCTTGTTGACAAAGATGGTCTTTTTATGAAATATTAAACTCCTTCCGTTTTTTCACGAGAATAATCACAGTTTAATCTCTAGGGTTGGTTCGTTAGGGGTCGCCAGCGGTGCCACTTATCTGTCCCCAAGGAACAATGAGATACTTTAGAAATATTACTATTCAGTTGAAACCATTTTTACTGGGAACATTTATTTGTAGTGTCGAGAAATTGTTGCCATTTTTCGAGCCACAATTTTGTACTAAAATGTGGGCGTAATATTTAATCTTTTTCATTTTACTTTATTTCATGTTATGTATTTGCTTATTTGTATACAATCTTTGAATTTAAGTTTGCAGATGATAGCGAGATGTATTATCTAGTAATAGTTAATAAATTATTTACCGTTTTAGGATTCTTAACGTTTATTAGGATTTTTCCTCAATTTTTCCTTTTTTATTACACAAATATTGCCTACAATAAAACCTATATCAACAATATCATAATGATGGCTATGGCGACACCGAATAGCATTGCCTCTTATTCATCTTTAGCTGCAACCGGAGACACGAATGCATCTCGGCCAAACCTCTCCGGGTTAAATGACTCGGGTAGCGCTTTATACAGCGTTTGAGTATACTACACGACAGGCCTTTTCAATGGGACGGTGGGTTTGTGTAACGTGAACTTTGCATACGTGAACCTCATATTTTAAAACAATTGTTCACTAATCGACCTAGTTCTACATTCAACTCAGTTGACGTTTGTATCATGTGGGTACTAAACGATTAAATAGATTGATTGGATTTAGTTACCTACATAAAATATGTAGATAATTAAATACACGGGAACAACTAATGAATTAGAAAAAAGTACATAGCATAAAAAAATCCTTAATAAGAAGTAATTGTGAAAACATAAATCAAATTATTTATCAACTAAATATTTTGATTTGTACTTTTATTTTTTCCTCGCTCAGTAGTCACACTACTTAATACTATATAAATTATAAATACGAGTATAGGATGTCAATACCAAAGAAAAAACAACCAAGATCACCAATGTCCGTGGTGGGAATCGAGCCCACGTGCTCAGCTTTCGCGGCTGATGCCTGCACCGCTCGGCCACTCTGTCTTAGATGGTCGATTTAATAAAGTTGAACTCATGACTTCAAGATTCGAAGGCTTTCTGATATAATCAAAGAAATTGTGAAATTAATTTTCCTGTAGCCTTGCAACCAGCACAGGTAGGCTTACTGAATTGGTATTTTCGTCCCGATTTGTGTTCATTTTTAGCTCAGATTCAAAATCACTGAGTCATCATTTAACGTCAAAGCCGATAACAATTGAAGTTACAATACCCGGCAGCTACGGAGTCAGTTTGCAGAGCTTCCATTGAATCTTAATACCTTGTAATATTCATTGAAGTGCCTCCATTATTAATGTTGATAGGCACTTCAGACAGGAAGGCTTTGTTTGCCTCTTGCGCCTTTGAATAGCCCGATACAGTCAATATATTGATGATAAACATTAACAAGTTTGACAAAGGTGCAACGTTATTTTCCAGTTTTTAACTTGAAAATACTTAAGAAGAAGCCCTTATAAATAGACACAACAATATTTTTTTATAAAACAATCATGAAGTAAATAGTGGTCTTAGGCGCAGTTTATAAACATACCTGTTTCCTACTTTGAAGCCTAAAATCTTTATGAAACCAAGGTGAATGGTAAGGACTTACGTTTCCCCGCACTTGTCCACATAGTTGGTAGCCGGTTTGGCAGTGGCAGATCCTTCTTCGATAATACCGTCATTTACTATAATCGCCAGGCTTGGCAAGCGGTTTTGCGGACTTATGAGTACACCATATTTAAAAGAACGCTGCTGCCCATGCCCATCCGCCAATCTCAAAGAGACCAAATGAACTCTAATCTTTAAGAACGGAAAACTTGAAACCAAAAGGTAAGAACTTACGTTTCCCGCACTTGTCCACATAGTTGGTAGCCGGTTTGTCAGGGTGGCAGTGGCAGGTCCTTCTTCGATAATACGGTCATTTGCTGTATTTGTTAGACTTGGCAACTGCAAACTTACGTATACAACATATTTAAAAGGACGCTGCTGCCCATCCGCCAATCTCTAAGAAAACAAACGAACTCTAATCTCTAAGAATGGAGAACTTGAAACCAATATGTTTGGACTTACGTTTCCCGCACTTGTCCACATAGTTGGTAGCCGGCTTGTCAGGGTGGCAGTGGCAGGTCTTGAGGCTCTCCTCGCAGATGGAGTCCGGGAAGCTGCAGTCGCTGTTGATGGAACACGCGTCGCCGTATTTCGCCGTGCCCCGAGTTGCTGCATCTGTGAATGAAAATGATATGATAAGATAAAATAAGATAAGATAAGATATTTTATTTGCAGAAAATAGTGTACAGTGTAATATGACAGGTACATTAAAAATAGAGATCGACCATTTTACTACACAGTAGCATGCAAATCATTGTGGTATACTTATGAACTAAAAACTAAACTAAATTGCAGCAATTTCACATGTTTAAGTCAAAAGTAGACAGCTGGATTTTTGTATGACATGAATTCTCTGACTGAGTAAAATCGTTTTTCAAGTAGCCAGGTAAATATTTAGTCTACGCACAAACAAGGAGTATGGCAAGCTTGTGATGTCTGCTGGGATGCGGTATGTTTTTATAGCCATGCAGTAACAATTTTTAATACAAAATATAGAACTAGTTTTTGACTGAACTAGTCTCGTAGGATATCTCGTGTTGAATTTACATGCATTTCTGAGTTCTTTGAATAGATGAGAATTAAGCTTTACAAATTTTGCTATTTCAAATATGTATAAAGACCATGAAGATACCATGGGAATCTTTAGGGTAGGTCTTTGTTTAAAGGGTAATTAGATGTTTTAGGTGAAAAGGCTGTAGTAACGAAAGGATACTTAAAATTAGTACAGTAAGTAGTAGGTACGACGACATAAAAAACAGCACAATTTGAAAGTACTCGTAACTGACTTTAGCATTTTCTTCAGTTTAGTACCTAATTTTTACAGTACGATAGGTAACCTAAGTTTTGAACTATGAACAAATAAAGTCATTTCAGTAAATGTCCTGATTTATCTAAACCCTATATTACTTAAAAAACTCAAATCAAGTGGCCGAGTAGTTTAAGCATAAGCTGCAAAAGCTGACATACATGTGTTCAAAACCTACCTTGGACGTTGGGTAACCAGGTATTTTTTCTTTGGTAATATGGCATCTCAATTTATCCATAAGTATGATAATTTCAGTTTGATGATGAATGAACAATATTCAAGGTAACAATGAGTCAAATGAACTGAACTACAAAGACTTCGTACATACATTTGCTGTCACGAACCTGTTGAGTCATGTTAACATTCTTAGAAACTAAAAAAATAAAAAAACGGTCAAACGCGAGTCAGATCGCGCACGTAGGGTTCCGTACTATTTATTATTTGTTTTAAAAGTGATTATACAACACAATATTCTGTGAATACTTCAAGCGTAACTGATGTAGTGCATGCCTAATCTTTTTCCATTAGATTTTCACGGAATCATCTGAATTCATATAGCTGAATTTCTTTATAAGCCATAAGTTACTTATTTGCGAAAACTACTGAAACCAATTGAGACAGGAGGATAAAGGACCATGGGCATATTTGTATGAAGAGTGGACCAAGAACCAACAGAGCTGAAAGTGGTGTCATTAAATAGGTATTTACATTTATTTCATTTCATTCTATGGGCACTTTGTTCAATTCCATTGCAAAACTGAGATTTTTGTATTTTAGTCAGAGTAAATACTATGATGAATGGTGTCTGGACGACGGGAATTTACTTAGAGAGTACCCGCAGAACTCCTTACTCATATAAAATTATCCAATGGAATTCACCATTGCACCCATAGAATGAAATAAAGTACATAAACAGACCTTTTTAATGACACTACTCCCAGCTCTGTTGGTTTTTGGTCCATTTTGACGCATAGTCCTTTGGACGTTCCCGTGCAGAATATTATGCATTACCATTATTCCTGTACCACAAAATTGTAAAATATCACATGTGTTCTATGAAAGCTCTCCTTTGATATCATTTTTTATTGTTTGAGTATAGCAGCAATATTTAGAAACAATCCTTTCTGAAAGTTTCAACTTTCTAGCTTTCATTTTTTTTATTCAGAATAGGAAGACGTCTGACAACGATCATACTCTGCTGGTAAGTTATGATCAGAGATCGTACGATTTCCAGCATTTTTAGTGCAATGTAGATCAATTAAGGGATATGGTGTTAGTTATTTGTAAAGAGATAGTGAGTTAAGGTTTTTTATTGTCTTACAACGTGTTTTTACTCGTTTCAACTTAAACTGACCCTTGGATTCCTTTAACTAAACTTCTAGGGTTTTTGGTGAAATGTAGTTGTGTTAAAGGAATCTAGGAGTAATTTTTTAACTGTAAAGGTGGCGACTGACTAGTAACATTTCGGTGTAATGTAACGTGATACAACACGAGCATTACAACAGTCAGTGCAGCGAGCCGAGCCGCTCGCCGCGAGCACCGCGTGCTCCACTCGGCTGTCGGTTTTTACGCGAATCCCTTTGAGTGTTACATTACAAGTCAGTACAGGTTCGCTGGTAGCCGCGAGAGCATTTCTACCGTCATTTTTTAACTAAATATGGAATGGGATAGAGAGAAAGTTTTATCATTTATTGACAAATACAGAGAAAAAGAAATACTGTGGGATCCCACGAATAAAGATAGTTTCAATAAATTTAAAAAAAAACGATGCGTGGGAAGAATTATCTGACGATATGCAAATTACAGTTGATGAGGCCAAGAAAAAAATATCCTATATCGTTTCATCTTTTTCTTCTTGTTTTTCATATTACAATAACCTAGTAAAATAAGTGAAGAACACGCGACCTCCAATATCTGCCATTTTTAAACAAAATGGATGGAGCACAAATGAACAGAGCGCTCACGATGATGCCGCATAGCTGTAATGTAACTGTAATGCAACATGCTCGCTTTGAACGATACATTACAAGCAAACGTTACAAGTCAGTCGCCACCTTAACGTGTCATAACACGTTGTAACACAAAGATGAACCTTAACTCGCTATCTACTTTCGAATAACTTACTTCACATCCCTTAATTGAACTACACTGCACCAAAAATGCTGGAAATCGTACGATGTCTGGTTATGATGCAGTCTACGGTAGAAGCTAATATTAATACTAATCACAATTCATAAGATACAACCCGGCAACAGACAGACGGTTGGATGTCTCAGTAACATGGCCGCATTTTTACCCTCCGTGTACGGAACTACGGAACCCTAAGCATGAGACTTATTTGCAAATGGCGGCCAATTACGAATGTGGCGTGTGTAAGTGCTCTAGAGGGTGCCTGTTCTGCGCAACGTTACTGGGATAATTAGGAATTTTAAACGTTGCTTAGGGCGGGCAGGGTGGCCTGCTTTCAAGCGCTAGAGAGCAAATTATAGGTGAACTAGTTTTTGAAAAAAAAAACGTTTATTCATAAACTTCACCTAACTTAGTAAGCCGATAAGTTTTGTCCCTTGTATTATCAACAGGGTGCTTAGCCAAGTTGCCAATCGCTAACGCTTAATCGTCAATCGTAAACGAAAGGCAGCTAATTGCCTTTGTCGCACTAATATGAAAAAGTGACAGAGAGGGAAAACTACGATACACAACTAAGCGTTAGCGATTGGCAACTTGGCTAAACATCCTGGCCTATAAGACCGAAAGGGACATACAATTCTTGCTAAGATATGAAACGTTTATGAATACGGGAGTTCAGTTTTTATCGCAAGCCGTAAATACTTTATGTAATCATTTCATTGCACATAGTAGATTCTCAATGAGCAATGTACACTTGTACAGTCAAGTGCAAAAATAAGTATCGAAAGAATCCACTCATAAATATGTTACGACGTTCTTATTACACAGAATTAGAGTGCACTTGGACATATTTTTGAACGTTTTTGTATACACCTTATTTTATCTTTGACGGTACATCACAATGTACAGTTGAGTTCAAAATTGCATGGACAGTTTATGAAAGAATTCATTCATAAATATATTGTCCATGCAATTCTGAACGCCACTGTACATAGTCATCGACCCACTTTTTGTATTTTTTTAAGACAGAATTTTCAGGTCTACACACGATACGTATAAGCTTGCTAAGATAGGAAACGTTTTTGAATAAGGGAGTTAGTGTGTAGCCAAGATGACAATCGCTAACGCTCAGTAGCGTAGCGTAGCCTACTCTATTTGTCACTCATTTATAATTAGTGAGACAAAGACAATTACATTTCGATCATGACCGAGCGTTGGCGATTGGCATTTTGGCTACGCATTCAGATATATATTTTTTTATCGAGTACATTGAATGAATGGAGGGAATAAAGTGGACAGTTAGAGTAACAAATGAAGAAGTGCTGAGGCGAGTTCAAGAAGAGAGGACATTATTGGCAACAATAGAAAATAGGCGAGGCAAGATGGTTGGCCATCTCATTCGACATGATGACTTTTTGAAGAACATTATAGAAGGAAAAGTGGATGGAAAGAGAGGAAGGGGAAGACCAAGAATAAGATACACTGACCAAATAAAGGAAAGGCGGGCGTCATGTCGTATGAGGAGGTGAAGAGGACTGCTGAGGACAGAGGAGTGTGGAGACAGCTGCATATGGCTACACCGACAAAAGCTCAGAGCTCTTAAATTGAAAGAAGAACATTGAATGAATAATGTTCAAGAGTGATGCCTGCTTAGTTTGGAAACAAAAGGCAACGTGGATTTTCACCATGCCTTTGAGTAAAAAACTTACATTACGAATTGTATTATTTCCGACGGTAATGACCAGGACCCGTAATTTTCATGACGATGACATCAATTTGACGTCACGCTCCATTTAGGGTGATCCCAAATAGTTTTATTGTTAATTATTAATCATTAGTCGTCAATCATTTTAATCATGTACAAATTACTTCAAAAGTAGTCTATTTACACGTGAAATAAATAATACCTACTTGATACGCTATTGGCTTGTTGGTCTCTCCATAATTATTAATTATTCATAAAGCTTTTGATGTACTGTTATTGTAACCGGTGATATCACCAATGTTCACAATATTTTCCCTAAAACGTTAATATTGCAAGCTTACATTAAATCATTTAGTAATTCGTCTGTTGTGTTGCATGTATGACACCAATAAAACATGATGCCGTGTGACGATGCATATTGCTTTCCGTGTTCGAAGTAAATGTATTGCTGTTTAATGTCGAAATTCACTACAGGAAATGCATACGCTGTGCGGTACGGGATATCCGCTCTCAATATTTTTTAAAGCGATAAAAAACTATCGAAATTATTATACAACTTTAAGTTGAAATCTGTGTGTAAAAAAGCTGTACTTATGTGGTAGTTTAGGACATTTCGACAGCAAAAAAATTTAATCTTTGACAAAATAATTTAGACATTGCACTGATTGGATGGATACTTGAAATAGCGTTCATATTATGGTCTCGGATTTTCTTTAGAAATTTTTCGTTGTTATAACTTTCCTTTTCTAAGAAAATGGTCGCTACATCTCTAAATTTTACCTAGCAGAAAAATAAATAACATATTTATAGCAAAACCATCTACAGCAAAAACAAACGGGTCTTAATCGCGTAAACTTACGTTTAATTATATCCTGAAAAACCCGCGCAGCTCGAAGGTGTTGATACATTCTCTCGCCAGTCTACCTGCGACCACGGGTGTAACGTCATGCCCGAAACGTCAGGATATAATTAAACGTAAGTTTACGCGATTAAGACCCGTTTGTCTTTAAAATATGAGTGATAATCGTGAAAGTTTAAATTAATACATCTACAACAAAAGTTTTGTGTAGCAGCTACAAACGAAATAAAACGGCGTATTATTACAAATCGTTCCAATGTTATCATGAAATTGTTTGGTTATATTTATACAACTAGATGTTCCTACAGAAACGTTTTACAAGCTTAAAACGACTTTTTTCAATGGAATTGGAGATTCAGTTCAAGTATTACCTGCCATTTAATTGCTACTCTTTAAAATAACCCCATGCTAAAGTTTAATTGAACAAAATAAAGTCCTTAAAGCATTCAAAAGAGCAAGTACTTGAAGTTTTTAACGCCTCACTTTCTTGTTTTATTGCGACGCAACGCTTTGACCTGCTTTCAACGCGCGGATTAATTCTAGACAGCAACTTAAGCACGAAATGACGAACGTATTCTGAAAACTGCGACATTTTACTTGTAACTACTAAAAACTGTTGCTAGCCACATTTTTGTTGTTAACATTTTTTGCTAGCACGGAATTGAATGTAATATAAGGTGTTTTCAAATTAGTCACCGTACCTTAGGGTATGCAAGTGTTCATGAGATAACGGACAACTTTCCTTATGAGACTCATATCGAAATCTTGAAAAAAAATCGCCTTTTCATAAAATAAATAATAAATAAATAAATATCTTGGGACATCTTACAAAAATCGACCTAGTCCAACGGTAAGCTCAATTAAGGCTTGTGATGTGGGTACTAGGCGACGATATATAAAATAGATAGATACATATAGATACTTAAATACATAGACAGCCATGACCAAGGAACAAACATTTGTGATAAATAAATACACAAAGAATGCCCTCGCCGGGATTCGAACCCGGAACCTCCAGCTTCGTAGGCAGGGTCACTACCAACTAGGCTACGGAGGCTGACATATTTCATACAAAGCGGTTTCATCGGGTGATCAACATTTCATAGAAAATGATTTTATTTTTTGATGTTTCGATATGAGTCCCATAAGTAAAATGATTCCTTATCATGAACACATGCATAGGTACCCCAAGGTATCAGTGACTAATTTGAAAACACCCTGTATATTATGTATGAATCAAAACAGGTCAGTATTTTACAGAATAGAGATATAACACGAATATTGTATATGAGGCAGCGTAGTATGTCGCAAATTGTATTCGTATGCTACTCATCATATCGTCTAGTTTGTGCCTTGTAGGTACACACACAATGTAGATATCTACCTATGTCAAGGTAGGTATCCTATTTAAATAGTAGTGGATGCGCCCGCTCGCCAATTCAATTATTAAATATCCATATTATTTTGTTCGGGTACCTCAACGGATAAACTCGCATGTCATCCGCAGACCACGAACCCTGTAAGTAAAGTGTTCGAAACGTCGGAATGAAGTTATAAAGTTAGTTAATATACGCGAGTTTATCCGTTTTCATAGTTTTATTTCATATTAAATATCCGTAAGTCAAGACACTTGTTTCAGTATTCCCATCACCTACCTTGACATAGGTAGATATCCACATTGTGTACCTACATATCTAAAAATGCTCTTTGCTTATTTCACCGATACGAACATTTTCAAAATTACAGACATCAGAGGGTTACGTGGTTGTGAATCTAGGAGCAGTAAGCGTGTAGTGATTAAAGAATGGCGATTGAATGTTTTAATGAACCGACCCTCTTATTTTGAAAGTTTTTGTTGCGGTGAATTTAATTAATTTTATTGGCTGTACAAAACAACATTAGAACAGCAAGTGTAGTTGGCTCGGAGCGTGATTCGCAGGTAGCTTAAGGTGCATTCAGACCAAACGAGCATTCCCTATTCTAACCCCCTACTCCACGAAATTCGATCGTTACACAAAATGTGATTCGTTAATTTCGTAGAGTGGGGGATATAATAGCGAATGCTCGTTTGGTTTGAATGCACCTTTACCCAACGTCTCAGTGGTACAGAGCGGCTGCAGTAGAGCGAGTGCTACCAGCGAAACGCTGCGAAGCGTACAATCTACGCGTCGCAGGCAGCTTACCTAATGTCGCAGCGGTACTGTCAGCGGTACAGAGCGGCAGCAGTAAAGCGAGCACTACCACTCGTACCAGCGAAACGCCGGTGTGTGACTCGAACGTCGCCGGTAGTTTACCAAACGTCGCAGCGGTACAGGGCAAATATCAGTAGTAAAGCGAACACAACCAGCAAGGCGATACCCGATCTACTAATCACGGGATCCCTTTCTTTCCCATATATTTGTTAATCCGAATTTCGTTAGTCAGAAATTGATATCCATATAATTTACTGATATAAGCATCAATGGTCATAATTTTTGTTAAGTATAACGATTAATAGATCTAACATTACTAACCTATAACATTAAATACTCTAATTATAAAAGGTATAAAATTGCTGACTATAACATTCAAAGGTATATCTATCAGTTTTTAGAAATATTTTAAGTCATACATTAGAACCTACGAATGGTTTTTACTCATACCATATTGTTTTAATAACTAACCGAATTTCATCCAAAAAATTGAATATTAAATACGTAATTTATAACTTTCCTTAATTTAAATTAAGAAATTTATGGACTATGATGCAACTTAGGAAACTTCCTTACCTACTCGACTCTAAGGCAGGTCAGTGTAGGTACGACGACGAGCGAAGCGAGGAGGAGTGTTAGGTTGAACTGTGACCTTACAGCGCGCGAGCCGAGTGAGCGAAGCGAGCGTGCCGCGGCAGCGGCCGGCAAAGAGCCAGGACCGACTTTTAAAACAATACTCTTACTATTTACTTACTAACTAAGTTTATTACCAAGTTTACTTACTAAATTGATTAGGTAATATAGACGTTATAACAGTTAATCCAGTTAATAAGGAAGGTTATTGCTTTTAACATTCTGGAAATGATGCTGTATGGATTTTAAAAGTTATGGGCATCGACTTTTATGACTAACAATAATTATGACCTACATAAAACTGGCCACCGATTTATAATATACATTTTTATGACTTATGACAATATGACTAAAAAAAATTCGGACCCACAACGTTATTCGCTTCAAAAATCGAACTTCAAACTTTATGGGAACCAATAGAGACCCACTAATCACAGGTACTGTGATAAATTTCATAGGTAGCTTACCTAACGTCGCAGCGGTACTGTCAGCGGTACAGAGCGGCAGCAGTAAAGCGAGCGCTACCAGCGCAACGCCGGTGCGCTCGGAGCGTGCGACCCGCATGCCGCTCAATGACCCGCGTCACATGTCACGAGGCCACCTGGAACAAAATTGGATAACTTAATATAATTACTATAATTTGATTCCAGAAAGACAGGGATACTAAACTAGACTCGACAAGTTCAGATTAGCAGGAATGTTAAATATTCTTCGCGTAACTGCATTGTATCATGGGACATCAGATGTCCCAAGATATTTATTTATTTACTTTAAATGCAACGCTTACGCAGAAGATACCAAACAAGATACATTGCAGTTACGCGAAAAATATTTAACATCCCCGCTAATCTGAACTTGTCGTCTACATACATAGTTATTCTTACACAGATAAATAAAAATCGGGGGACATCTTACACAAATCGACCTAGTCCCACGGTAAGCTCAATTAAGGCTTGTGATGTCGGTACTTTGCGACGACATATAAAATAGATAGATACATATAGATACTTAAATACATAGACAGACATGACCAAGGCACAAATATTTGTGACAAATAAATACACAAATAACGCCCTCGCCGGCATTCGAACCCGGAACCTCCAGCTTTGTAGGCAGAGTCACTACCAACTAGGATATGGAGGCTGATCAACCGAGTCCCACGGTAAGGTCGATTAGTTGTGAGTTTGTGTTACTAATTTCAAATATGTGTTCTCTATTCGAATACGTCACTCACACGTACAACAGGTGACTTTCTTAAGTTTTTCACCTATACCAAGTGATTATTTAGTATCTATTATTAAAACTATAATTATTCAAAATTGTTTGAACGTAATCGGCCCAGTCCTTTTTGAATACCTACATAACCTTATACTGAGCATGGCCCGACATGCTCTTGACCGGTTTTTATTAAAAACGGTCCTCCATTCCCAAATATTATAAAAGTTAAAAGCGACAGCTGTCTCATTTTTCACCCTAGATAATTCCGATGTCACACACTTTATGAATTCCATTCAATTCACCTGAGATGGTTCAAGGTTTGACTCAATATTCTATTAAGTCTCAATCTGAAGGCGATGTACTTAGTTTTATTAAGTTACTCCGTTTGTGTAAAAGCTCCTTTAAGCTTTTATCATACGAGTAACATCACATCAGCACTTCGGACGTATAACATGGCTTAATAAAAACCTTAGGTTTGAGAAAAAAAGAAAAAGTCAATCTCAGTCTTAGATTAAACAATACTACTGGTAATAAACCAAACGTAGAGTAATTGGATTAAAGTTTCCACCATCAAGTCCGTCGTGAGAGTAAAAACTCCTTTAAGCTTTTGTCACATGAGTAACATCACATCAGCACTTCGGACGTGCATTAGCTTTATAAAAACTTTAGGTTTGAGAAACAAGTAAAAGTCTCAGTCATACAATGAAAGTCACAATCTATAATAGTAGATAATACTACTTACTGGTAATGAACTTTTAGAGAGATTTTTTAGAGACTTTTAGAGAGTCCCCCACTCTACGAAATTCGTTCGTTACACAAAACTTGATTCGTCGAAATTCGTCGATTTCGTAGAGTGGGGGATAGAATGAGCGAATACTCGTTTGGTCTAAACGCACCATTAGATAAGCGACCGTTCTGGGTAATTCGCACCATAGCTGGCGCGCGTGGACCCTAATATTAGGTCATTACCTATAAAATTGGCGTTTTGTAAGGAGAAATTTGAAAAAAAAAAATATTAGTACGAAAAACCTTTGTTACACAATGCACTGGTGAAAACAAAAAAAATATTATATCCAAGTGACTCTCTACATAATAAAATTAGCGACCAACTAATGGCTATCACCAACAACGCCAATTTCATAGGCAATGACCCAATACTCGGATATAACTTGCCAATTAAGACTTTGAAGAAAATATAAAATTTCATTTAGCACCAACGCCAAGTTTTGGCAGTAATCATGAAGCTTAATCTTTATAGGCATATCAGTTTGCCAATTCTGACTGTCGAAAAAGTTTGTTGGAAGGGGCATATTTTTGCTTATAGTGCATTTTTGTATAAGTTCAAAAAATGTTTGGCACATATCTTTACTTCAAGGCTATTTTGCATGCTTTTGCAATTAAAATAACTGTGACAGATCACGTCAAAAGTTATTACACAACTTATAGTATTGTTCTTATTAATAATGCTTACAACATTTTGAGCCAACGTCCATATTTCTGATGCTCATAAAATTGGGTCTCAAACTCGCAGCTGCTGTACATTGCGCAGCAGTCCTCGATGGTACATTTGGAGTCTTTACGATCACTGCAATGCGTAGGTATGACCAAACTTCTAACATACTTATGTGTTATTTTTTCAGCCTCTGTAGCCTAGCTGGTATTCATTATATTTAACTTATTTTTTGTAATTCAAAACTTTGATTGGCTACATCCATAAACTGACACAGAATCAAAACAGAATATTTTTTACGTGGTGGTTTAATTACCATGATGCATTGAAGAGGGTGTGACACTTGTCAACTAAAATTCAGGACAATTTTTGAAATGCAATGAAGTATTTTTTTTGTGACGAAGGTAGACAACTGAGCTCTCAGCCCACCTGATTGAAAGCAGGAACTGAAACCCATGGACATAGTGATAAAATAATTGCCTCTATCTATACCAGTAATTACACCGGCTATCTTACCCCTAAACCGAAACACAGCAGTGCAAACACTGCTATTTAGCAGCAGCAGGTTAACGGGTAAGACGGTGGTAGCTATCCGGGCAGACCTTGCACGAGGTCCTACCACCAGCAAAGTAGTATATAGTATGGCGTGCGACTTCCATGTTTTATTTGTTCGTAGCTTATGGAAAACGGACAATATGTATTGGAATCCTGCATGGATACGCGCATGCTACATTTATTCAAATGTCTGCTTTTGAACAAGTTACCGATTGAAATCTGCTATACGCCCTAAGACCAGTCTCGTATAAGTTAAGTAGTGTTACTAAATAGTATTGTTTTGAAGTATATTTTTTTCAGCTATCGTCAATTTATCATTATTTTATGAAAATGTAGTCGCCGTAAACATCAAATACTGTTATCGCGTTAATGTTAAAATTATAAGCTCCGCTACGATTCATGCAAACAAGCGTTTTCAGTTTAAAGCCTTATTAAAATCTGGGGCGAGCTGTCACGCAACACCAAATGGAATGACAAAATGACATTTTAAGCATGTAATCGGGGCATACATTAAAAGCAACATCAAGAACACAAAATGTATCTTCTTTGAAGAAGTTGTAGGCACTGTAGTGTCAGTGTCAAGGCTAACTGACCAGTTCCGCACCAACCTCAACTTTTAGGATACTGAAGCGGTCCACGTTGCTGAAGATCGGATTCGTTGTCAGAAGGTCGTGAAAAAAGAATTTATGACGTGATAAGTCACGATCAACAGCATTCGGGCATCGACGCATGGAGTAAGCAGTCTCAAATTATAAGCAAAATGAAGCGAATGCGAGAGAGTCACACAGGGAGTTATTCTCAACAATAGGACTACCCTTTCAGTAAAGAGTCCAACAACTGAAATTGTTTTATCATTTTCATTGTTGTATTTCTTAAAAATTTTCACTACTATGTACATAAACTTTTAATATTATATGTCTTATACCAAAGAGCTCATAAAACAAAGGCCAGTGGTTTAGGCATCAGCCCCAAAAGCTGAGGACGAGGATTCAAATTTCACCTCGAGTGTTGGTAAACTTCCGTATTTTTTCTTTGGTATATTATGACATCTAATACATATTAAACATTTTGTAAGTGGTTGTATTCTCCAGATAAGTATCTCAGCTACTGTTAATAAAATAGCATACAACATTTCAGAAATCCAATCCAAAGCTACCTCTGGGAATCAGGCAGTTGCTAAATAAATTACTATAACCAAGCAGAGCCTGGACTGTCACGGCTGGCGTATATTGCTTAAGTTAATAAGCCCGGATCGGCTGTCTGTTGCAATGCTTATTAGGCTGATCAGGGATTTGGATACCATGACTATGTTTCTTGGTGCGATTTTACTTTGGTACGAATCTAATTTGTTGCCAAAACTAAGCCGATGAACTTTTTTGTCAGCCTAGTCTAGCTGGTAGTGATCCTGCTTACGAAGCTGGAGGGTCTGGGTTCCAATCCCGGAGAGGGCATTATTTGTGTATTTATTTATCACAAATAATTGTTCCTTGGTCGTGGTTGTCTATGATGTATTTCTGTAACTATATCTCCTCGTATGTGTCTGTCAGAAATGTAATGCTGTAAAATATACCTTGAAAACAAAATTCTAACTTCCAATTAGGTATATTGGAAGACATCCTTTCAGGTCGTGTCCACAGTTGAGGGGATCTACAGTGTGTGGCCTACAATCGGGGTGAATGTTCAAACGGTGCATTAATAAGCCAATCAACACACCTTGTAATTAAACTTCCACATAATATTGTAATTTAAAAAAAACCTTTCCGTAGCCAAAATGGCAAAAACGGAACCCTTATAGATTCGTCATGTCCGTCTGCCCGTCTGTCCGTCTGTCCGTCTGTCCGTCTGTCACAGCCGATTTACTCGGAAACTATAAATGCTACAGTAACGAAATTTGGTAAGGATATGTGTTGTATGAACCGCTACAGGATTATGATACTAAATTGTAAAAAAAAAACTATTGGAGTGGGTCTCTCCATACATGTAACTGAGGGATAGAAAATTTTTTTTAGTTGTATATAAGCGTGTGGAGTATTAATAGAAAGGTCTTTGAAAATGATATGAAGGTTTATAAATCTCATCTTTATTTAAGCAAATCGTTTTCGAGATATCAGCTCTCAAAGTCTGAAAAATGTGTCCCCCCCCTCTATTTTTTAAACTACGCAATATAAAATTCTAAAAAAAATATGTGTTATGCACATTAATAAACTCTATCAACGATTTTTGGTTTGATTAAATTATCTCCTATAGTTTTTGAGGTAGGTTGATTTGTCTGTATTTTTTAAATAATAAATTGATAATGGTACGGAACCCTTCGCGCGCGAGTCCGACTCGCACTTGGCCGGTTTTTTATCTTGGGTTTTTCGTTGTTATGAGTTCTTTTGCTTGACTTAAAAGTTATCAATAACTTATAATTTTTGAAACAGTGAAAAATGTACTAAAAGTTTTAAAAAAACGTAACAAATTGATATAAAAATAAAAACAAAATAACTATTATGACTCAGTTCCTGGTACCAAGCGTGGCGATATGCCAAGATCCAGTACTTAGAGCCCATAACTTTGAATAACAATATTTCCAAACTTAACAATTTTAAAACCGTGGGACCTTTACAGGATTATTGTGGATAGTCTAAGGAATCACCCAATTCATTTTTCTCCCGTGTTAAGGGCCACACACTGTATATCTCTTTATATTATAATTATATCGCCGTTTGGTGCCCACGTCACAAGCATTAATTGAGCTTACCGTGGGACGAGGTTGATTTGTGTAAGATGTCCCAAGATATTTATTTATTTATTTATACGAGTAAAATATCGGAGACTTTTGCGGTAACAACTGACACATCGCGATTTAGATTAGATCCCAAGATATTTGCTTACCTACTAGCATAATTTGTAGCGAATTATACAGGCTGTTTTTCTTCATTTGCTTTTAATTCAAGGGAAGCTTACTTAGGTTAAATATAACCCTTATACGAACCCTTGATATATCGTTGGTTTACAACCAAAATTCACTAAGTAACAAATTCCAACTTAGATGTTAGTACCTACGAGGTTGCTAATTTAGTAATAACAATTTGCTTATCAGCCGACGATATTATAGGTACCTATTATAGGTAGGTACAAATATCTGAAATAAGTATGTTTTGCGCTAAATTATAGGTTATTCTTTGTATAAGTAAGGCACTGATTGGTTTTTAATGCTATCCTTCAAATTTGCGACGCCATTTTGGTTTTCATCAATCATTTTCGCTTGGAAATGAAACTGAACGTAGAATTATTATGTCAGCCGTAAAATATGGTTTACTGATGAAATTGTTGTTGAGGGAGAGATAATTAATATTCGTGACGCAGATCTATTTTTGAAACTAAATTAAATTTTACTAAGAAGACTTTATCGTCATTATTTATTAATTTTGTCATTCTTTATTGGTATTTTTTTAACTAGAATTCCTTAGCGTAAGTTTATTTTTGAAACTACCACCAAACCCATCAAATAAATTATTTTAATTATTCTTTTCTTTTATAATAATTATGTTTCTTTCGTTTTGCTTACAATCATGTAACGTCGCAATAAATGGTCACAACGGAAGACCAGCGCTGGCCTTATCAGCATTAACGCTGAGTTGTGAATTGTGACCATTTCGTGAAAACTTTTTTTTCTTGTGTTTATCTTTTTACTTGTTCGTCAAATTATCACAAAATAAACGTGTCTTTCTTTCATTTTGACATGATTTAGACTGGTGCATAATTTAATGAAAATGTCATGATCATGATGTCGCTTACGTGAGCCGAATGTAATTTCATTTTAAAAAACCAGCCTTCCTAATCTGTTTGTCTTTTTTATACCTTACTTATTTTAGAAGTAAGGTGAGCCAATACGAAGGATTTATTTAACTGTTCAAAGTTATGGGCTTAATCTAGCAGAGAATAAAAACAAACGCGTTGGTAAGTAATGAATGTTGATCACTTACCTACTAGACACAATGTTATTTTCATAAATTTAAGTGTTAATTATTTATCATAGTTAACACTTAAATTAACAAATTAAAAAAAAAATCGTGTGTTCTAGCCTCCTCACCATTATGTAGAGCAGAAAATTCTGTCTTTAAAAAAATACAAATAGTGGGTCGAAGGGTTTCATGGGCAGATTTTTATTTTGTTGTAGTTTAAAATTTTCCAAATTTGGTTTTTTTTTACATTTTTTTTACACAGAATCACGAGCTCTTTCGATCCTGATAGAAATAAAAAAATGTCCCAAAAAAATTTAAATTAAGTTACTATTTTTCATACATATTCTGCGACCGTAACTCAGTAGAAGACAAATGTATGGAATTTTTGGGACACTTTTTTCTGCTAATGAGAATCGAAAGAGCTCGCGATTCTGAGTAGAAAAAATATGAAAATATCCAAATTTGGAAAATTTTTACTACAAAAAAAAACAAAATCCGCCTTCATAGCTGGACACATAGAATGTCCTCTCTTGTATTACCTATGAAAACAATAAACATTACTGATTACTGACTATGTTCATTGTGATGAACATTGGCAATTTAAGGGTTAACGGAAAAGGAAAGGAATTTGTCACTGAGAATAATGTATATCTGAGAGTAATGTCACTGAGAATAAGAGTAAATCTTTTGACATAGGTTTCGATTGAAAAAAAAATGTAGGTACATAATTAAAGACCTTTGATGAAAACTAAATTGAACGTCATAATTTTTGTGCCTAATTGAATTTGTTAGTTACGCGGCATTGCACTATCCCCAACGATATATATTGGAATGGATTAATCCAGCTAATTTAATTAGTCTTCAAAATAAAATAGAATCTATATGGAGTGACTACTTTTTGTTTAATTATTATGTTTCGCGAAGCGGACTCTATTTGAAGTGATCTGTAGTAGCAACGCTTCAGTAATCAAGATAAAAGACAGACGCTAAGCACATTGTATCAAAGCCAGGTTCAACATAAAAATAAACTTATTTTCTTCTTATTTTTAAATAAAAGATTTTGTAGGTAAGCGTGTAAGAAAAAGTTTAATATATTCTGAAATAGACTTTTTATTAGCCAAGACGTGTTTAAATATTTAGAGAAACTAAATAATGTTTATATATAGAACCGATGGCCATTGGGGCGGGAAGGTTCTCGAGTGGCGGCCATGTACCTATCGGAAGGCGCAACATGGGTAGGCCCCCCACAAGGTGGACTGATGACCTGGTGAAGGTCGCAGGATTCCGCTGGATGCGGGTGGCATAGGACCGATCATTGTGTCAATCTTTGGGGGAGGCCTATGTTCAGTAATGGACGTCTTTCGACTGATATGATGATGATGATACTGTGTTAGGTTTCAACTACTTCAATAATAAAAACATTAGTAATTTAGGGAATCTGGTTACTAGCGAATTTTGGTCGGGGGTACTCCGCGATGTACGAAACGAGCAATTATCGACTTAAATTATGCGAATGACCGATTTCGCTAAATATCTAAAGTTCCCACGTTAGTTATAAATGTTATAATTCTAACATTTGAGACCGTTACGAGTACTTATGTTACAAAAAAACATTAAACATATTTATTAGTTTTTTACGAGTTATAATCTAGTTAATTTTACGTACATACATCGCCATTCAACGTGGTAACGCGGCTAGTGTGATGGGCACCTTCGCTCCAGCAATGTTATTCACTAAGGAAACCGCCTTGCTGTCAGCGCTGTGTCAGCGCTGCGGCAGCGTCGAGCCTAGAAATTGTATTCACTAATGTACTTTAAACGACACTAGTGCTCGGCGACGAATGCGGCGTGAGCTGGAACGAGAGTTTGACGTTTAATGTACGAACTTCGTTTTCTTTAACGAAAAACAGCGACGAACTCGCCCACAACCTCGCTCACAGCCTCGATTCCTAATGTCAAATCAAACAGTTGGGATTTTAGACAAGGCTGTTTCGACGTCGAGCTCGTTGACGAACGCAGCGTCAAATGTGTGAATAAGAGAATAGCATAGCAGGTACAACTCGTGGCGGACTTTTCGATTAATTTAAGCTAGTTTGTTTTATTCACTACATTTAATTAGTTTTATACTATCGATATACTCCATAGTTTTAAGTGTTTTATTTTTATAAGTATGTTATGTTAACGTTAGATTTTGTATTATTTAGGTACTTATTCTTAATTAACTTAACGGTTTTAATGTAGTTCACTCAAATAAGACGTCTTCTTTTCTATGTAGATAGTTCAAATCAAAATAATTTACCACTGTGACGTTTTAGGTGTCAAAACAATAACACCACAATATCCAATAAAATAATACCACACAACGACTCCAAACATTTGCACGAATGCGGTGTTGCCATGCTACGGGGCCTAATTAAAGGCGTGCGTGTGTCACGCATAATGTTGCCATGTTTAAAAACAAATTAATCAGTGCAGTCTTAGCTCAAGTTTGAGATTAAGAAAAAATAGGCCAAATTGGTCACGTTAAATAGGGGTTGATATTGGAGAATGTCATTCGTGTTGGTAAAAATAATAGTTAAAATAAAATTAAGTCCATCGTAACTTTGCTGCGGTCTGTGGTGTATTACTTTCATAATATTACAAATAATAGTACATTACTATAGAGGACGCGAAACGAAAGGTTACAAGCCAAGTAGGTACATCTGGCCGAATGAACTGTGGCCAGATAGAGATACGCGGCCTGTAACCTTGTTTCTCGCCGAGATTTATTTAGTGCTTTTCTCAAACTTGCAATGTTATAAAAAATCGAAAGTGATTTTCACAGTACACACACAAATAAGTCAAAGAACGAAATGAATCTACAGAATAATAAAAAATAACAACTTTTACGTCAATTTTTTTTAACTATTTGAGATAATCTTTTACCCAGTGACATTGACATTAGTTCTTTTTTTACTGTGAAATGCCAAGATGTTCTGTCACTTTACAAGTTACTTCACGTATATAACTTTTTAAAGCAGTCTTTTTTTTTCATCATTATCATCAGCCTCACTGTTGTGTTTTTATCCCAAAAATATTTGCTTGTCAGTCATGCGTGGCTAATTCTCTTTAGGTGTGTTACGAGTGTTACAACAGAAGTTGTTATTGTTATGAAAAGGAATTTGTGTAATACCTATTATGTCAATATATTCAAATGTTAATACAAAAATTGTTTATTTAAAGATGTCATAAAAATAAATGAAAATATCGTAGTTTTACCGTCTGTTATGATATTTAATTCTATTTACTACCTCTGGGATACATTCTGAGCCTTTTCATATTGTTTTAGTTTTTTATCCCACGTTCACGAGAATTTCCCTCGGGTAAGTTTTTGCTTACAATATTCAGACTACCAGTACAGTCAGCAATATTATATAACCAGACAGGTGTATAAAAATATTTCTATACACCTGTTGGCATCGGCTGAGCCGTACTGTGGTGACGGCACTAAGAATAGATTTTTCACCACCCTATCAAACCTGGTTCTGATCACTGCTTATTGTGCATTCAGACCAAACGAGCATTCGCTATTCTAACCCCCTTGTGTACGAAATTCAATCGCTATACAAAACGTGATTCGTTGATTTCGTAAAGTGGGGGATAGAATAGCGAATGCTCGTTTGGTCTGAATACACCTTTATGTTATCACGAAATCCAAACCCAACTTCAGGGTTTACCATTAAATCTTGTCGGCACATTGAAACTTGGTCCAAGTCTCGGATACGAGTAACTTCGCTAATGATGTTATATAACGGATGTGTATCAAACATATCAGGTAGCCGTACCGTGAGCGCCATACGTTATTAACGAGCGTTTAGTTTCTATCTATCTCGCTCATACCCGCGTATTACGCCGCGGCCACGACATCGGTCTAACGGCCCGGCCACACAATGGTCTAAGGCGACCAGCGGCGAGTGAATCCATGAGTTGGAGCGGTATGCCCATATGGGTACGAGAGGGAGAACCATACGTTTTCCGCTAAGCCGTTCGCCTTAGACCGATGTCGTCGCCGCGGCGTAAGGCGACCGGCTTAGCGGAAAACGTATGATGCTCCCTCTCGTACCCATATGGGCATCCCGCTCCAACTCATGGATTCGCTCGCCGCTGGTCGCCTTAGACCGATGTCGTGGCCGGGGCATTAGTACGAGCGAGCCGGATAGAATTTAGCGGCAGCTTATGACGGCTTTGCGTTTTCAGTGAACTTGCCATGGTCTGCCGCCATTATTACGGCGGATTTACTTTCTATCTGGCTCGCTCGCACCAATACGCGATTACGAGCGGGACGGATAACGTAGCGGTAGCTCATGGTACGGCTTCGGGTTTCAGTGTGCCTACTATGAGATGCCGCCGCGTTATTAACGCGTACTTACTTTCTATCTGGCTCGCTCGCACCAATACGCGAGTACGAGCGGGATGGATAACGTAGCGGTAGCTCATGGCACGGCTACGGGTTTCAATGTGCCTACTATGAGATGCCGCGGCGATATTAACGCGTACTTACTTTCTATCTGGCTCGCTCGCACCAATACGCCAGTACGAGCGGGACGGATATCGTGGCGGCAGCTCATGCTTACAGGAGCACAAATATCACTGTAATCCACTGAACACTGTATTTGATTTGCTTTATAATAAAGATTATCAGTCGACTAAGGGATGGAAGTGTCACTGACCATTCTTTAATAGAAGATTGATGATGGGCAGCAGCGTCATCAATGTCATAATACACACATTACTGCGATCGCCAACCCGTTTGCCCAGCGTGGCGATTATGGGCGTTTACCTCCTAATGCGTACGCATAGTTAATAGGAGAGGCCTACGTCCATCAATGTTCAGTTAATTGTTTACGGTTGTCATTTACCAAGAAAAGAGTTGGTTATAGATGTAGTTAGTGATTTGTTTATCTATTGTCTGTAAGTCTCTGCTCTTAAACGATGAATATTATATTCACATGAGTACAGTCACATATTCCCAGTTCAAGAGCAGAATCTTACAGACAAATTAATATTTTTTATAATAAGAACGTATCGTATATTCATAAAAAATAACAGTTTAGTTACATTTTACACACCCTCCGGCAAACTGTAAGACAGTTTGTTGGCAGAAACAGTCTCCCTTACATATACAATACGTACATATAAATCACTCACTACATCTGTACACAACTCTTTTCTTGGTAAAAGGATAGATCGACTTATAAACTGTTGTGTCAATAGTACTTTCAAAGCCCATTCTAATCCCGGTTTGATAATAACATGAGAAATATTTAAATATTTACCGAAAAGAAGTTACTCACGTAATTTAAGTCGAATTCATCATCCTCCTCTTAATGTATTAAAACATGTCGAGGAATTATCGACTTAAATTACTTGAGTAGGTAACCCGTTTCGCTACTATATTTAAATATGTTTATGTAACTTGTCTTGGATCTACTCATGATTACAGCTAACTTTTAGGTACTATGGGACTACCTCCTTTGAACGGCTACCACAAAATCACATCTCCATACAAATTGTGAAACCAGCTGTAGCTAGTTACAATCGGGTTCTCTTTAATATGTATACAATTTATCCATACTGGGTGCTTAGACAAGTTGCCAATCGCTAACGGATAATCGACAATCGTAAACGAAAAGCTGCTAACTGTCTTTGTCGCACTAATATGAAAGAGTGACTGAGAGGGAAAACTACAAAACGCTATTAAGCGTTAGCGATTGGCAACTTGGCTAAGCATCCTGATATCTTTCAAATGTGTATACATAATTATTAATGCACTCGACTGTAGTAGCTGTATTTTCTTCTGGCGAAATCGATAAATCCCATAGTAAAAATTGATCGCAATCATGAGTAGATCAAGAAAATATAATTTTGTATCAAGTAAAAGATTTCACCCTGTATAGGTACCTACGTATAAAAATTGTTATATTGTAAATATCGGCTTTTCTAACAAGTATGCTCAGTCGAGTGGGCCCAATGTTAGGATTTACGGGCGTTTACGGGATAAACGAAGCTTCACCCAAATCCTTTGCGTTTGTACTTGTATTTTTATCTTCTTTGTAATTTTACATTCGGATTTTTCTAACAAATGTTTATGGAATATTTTTATACGAGGATGAGGATTTTTTTCTATATTTGAATGATTAATTTGTATGATTTGAGTAAATAAAAAAAATTAAATAAAAAACATAATAAATACGGTCAAAACTATAAGTAACTTATTAGAAACTTGCAAATGTCGGATAGCACGATAAATGGATAAAACGGGACTATCATAGGCCTCAACTGAACAGTCGACGATCACGATAATATGACATTTGAGTTCCACACTAGTGACTGCATTGTGAAGTATTTGGCCCTAATGCTTAGCAATATATGATGTACGAAGAACAATAGCAACAACTTTCCATGACAAAATATTTCCATAGTGGAAATACCCAATTTTGGAATCATCTCATTACCTCGGAGCATTGCTAGTCTAGTCCAGAGTCTAGTCTAGCAATAAAATACCCTATCTTATAGATATTAAATTCCATAGCATCCTCTCTCTCTCTCTTATTGCTTAACCGTTAGATATCATAACCCTCAACCACTAATTTTAGTATCGTACCAAAGCTTTAATGATGCTTCTATGTTATTACTCCGATATCATGTTTTATGGCCGGCACGGCCTTCGTGACAACATTGCTTGGAAACTATTTTGTCATAAATCACTATTTTATTATCACCTTCAATAATTGTCGCTGTCACATCTTCAATCCATTTACTTTACAAGATTTATCAAAGTATTTGATTTCATGCCAATCACTATTTTAGTCATCATCATCGTCATAAGGATCCTATTTATTTTTCGGCTTCCTTTGTCCTGCTGACACATTTGAAACTTTTGATATAACACGAGTTCAATGATACCATCATTTGATCTACCAGTTGTCAAGGAAAAATTAAAGAATGTTTATAGGTAGGTATTAAGGATTTTTTCCTTCACATACCAGTATGTGGTATGAGTACGGAAAAATAAAGGATTTTAAATCCATAAAATTTTGCTGCAACAAGGCAAGCACAATGATGTACTAACATAGACAATCCTTCCTTTTAAGTTACATGAAGGTATCCCTGTTGGCTTAATGTGATCGAGATTGGCCTTTAGGACTCCATTACAGAGGATACACTTTTATGCTCAAGGTAGTTTTCCGATACTTTCAAAAGGCTTTATTAATGTATGGGGATAGCCTAAATTGCCTACTGCCTACTGGTACTTTTATAAGCAGGATGGTGGCGAAATACTAATAATAATCCACCCAAATTCAATATTATATTTTTATATCAAGGCCGTGCCTTAACCCAAAATCCAAAAGCTAATATAGTTCCCCACACAAAAGGAGTCACGAAGATTAGCTTCTATATAATTTTGCATGTCAACATAATGAGACTGCATTTCTTTCAATCGTCCATTGTCGGTGACAAGTGTTTTCCATGTTTAATTTTATGGCCTTACTGCCTTGTGAATAGAGTATATTTTGGCCTGTTTTATCACGCATGCGTACTCAACGTACCGCAGTGCGCGGCGCCGAAACGACGAAGCGTGTGGTATTCCCATTATGAAGGGAAATGTTTGGTCAAACGCTTGGCAAAGGTTTGGACAAAAGTGAGGTCAAATGTTTCGATAACTTAGTTTGGTCTGTTGATGTTTTGGGACCGATTTCGATCATTAGTGAGATAAAAGTTGGCGTAACTTAGTTGGGAGTTGGTAATGAGTTTTGAGATTGTTGGTTACGCTGGTAGAGTAATTAGATAAAGATCTAGAATTATTAATTACGCTTGTAATTTTACGGTATAAGTTAACCTTTGATGTTTTTTTATTAGTTGAAACAGATTAAGGATATTTAGAATATATTATATACGAGGATCTTAATTTTATAGATGTATCAATTGGAGTTTCGTAGGAACTATTTTTTAGTTTCTATTCGGGCTTGCTAACGGGTATAACAAAAAAATTGTAAATCAGGATTTACTCATTTACTAGTTAATTATGTACTGATTCCTATTTAAGAAAACAAAATAAATTTATTAGCGGTAAACATATTAATATCTATCTCCAAATTTAATTCCCATGTAAAACAAAAACTTTATGCCAAAAATAATTGGAGCCGTGCCAAATATGAAACATTTAACTCGTTTAATGATAATTTTAATGAGCAACCAGCCTACCCGTTTACAACCAACGTAACCTTCTTCAAGTACTGTTGTGGCTTATTACTTTGTTCCAATTTAAATTAAGCACCTAAGTACTCTTCAGTATTTAGTGGCGGTATAGATATGTAATAATATTTTTACATTTTGAATCCTTTATCTGAGAGATAAGGGTCAAAATCGTTGAAATACTTGTATTTTTGAACCGTAATAATAAGAATGAAATACCTACTTGATGTGAACAATATATAAATAAATATCTTGGGACATTTTACACAAATCGACCTAGTCCCACGATCGACAATAAGCTCAATTTAAGCGTGTGGTGTGTGTACCAAGTGACGATATAATATATAATAGATAGATACATATAGATACTTAAATACATAGACAGCCAGAGCCATGACCAGAGAAGTAATATCACAAGATAAATACACAAATAACACCGTCGCTGGGATTTGAACCCAAGGAGGTTGACAATAAAACAAATAACGAATCGTAATAAAATACATTTTATAACCTCGCGAACATTCTATATTTGAGTAAAATTAATAAATAAATATCTTCAGGTGCCCGTTTCTCAAAAACTTTTCCTTCTGATTGTAGAAATATGCCCAGGTGCCATCTGACCAAGATCAAGACCAAAATAATTTCCTGATAGGAAGAAAAAATATGGGCATGAAAAAGGGATCGCATGTAATTATGTATGCGAGTGTTCAGCATTCTAAACTTACAAAGAACTGTATTGATAAATAGGACTTTTCATGCTTTATGCATTTGACAATCCACGAAGAAAACGTGCCGTGTGGTGACGGCAGTAAGGATACATTTATCACCACTCCAACCTCGTCCCGCGGATGTCGTAAAAGCCGACTAAGGGATTGGAGTGTCACTGACCATTTTTTACACAGCGTGGCAATATGTGCATATCTTTACGCATAGTTAATAGGAGATGCCGATGTCCAGCAGTGAACTGAGATAGGTTGATGTGAAGATAACTAGCAAATCAGTGTAAAAGTTTATAGTCTCTAGTTTAATGTTCCCCTTCTCTGCTTTGCCTTAAGATTGACTGGTAGAGCAATTAGAGCATGCCCTCGGCATTCAGTTCGCCTTTTGCACGTTAAGATATTCTTTAGTGCAATAAAAGTTTAAAGAAATACAAATAAAAAGCTATTTTTAAACGCGTGTGATAAACTTGAAAGATTTTGTAGAAATATTTGCTGCAAAGTGTCGCTAGCCAAGTTGGTAAGCCCCAGAGTGGCAAGTTTGAGTCTCCCAGGTCCATATTTCAAATTTCATAATGATAATGTTACAAGACCTGCTGCTAGTTCTCTCTCATTTATTACTGTAGTTTTAAAAAACTTGCATTACTTTATTAACCCTTAATTTTGTCTTACATAAGTCAAATGATGGCCATGTGCTATAGCCTCCTTGGGTTGCCCCTCATCTTGTATTTTTTTATCAAAGACTATGTCCAGTATTGTGTCCATTGTCGAATTAAGGGTCGAAGTCAAGACTAGACAATTTTTACTTTTTATTGCAATCAATAATTACTCAAATTCAATATCAGTGGCTTTCAACAAAAACCTAACCGCAATAAAGGACATCATAAGTATAAAAAAATGTACATTCCCTTTTATTGCACCACTCGATGTCCTAGAATGACCCGGTGAATCACTAGAACGACAAACATCACCAACGTGGCTAACATTTGGCCAAAACGTTGGCGAGAGGTGTGTACAAATCATAGATTGCCTAGCAAGGATGCCGTATTACAAAGGGTTAACCAACTTTTCCTTGGGAATATTGTCCTCTGACATTTTGGCGTGGCCTAAACGATAATTAAAGAGAATTCTCCAATATATTGGTTATTTTTTGGATGCTTCTCGAAGAATCAAATGTAATATAATTAATAGGGTACCTATTAAAATCCAACTGATATGGTTGATCTGAAAAAGCAAACATGTAAAACAAAAAGGTGCATCAAGGCCTCAAGACCGCCTGAAAGCACTATCTTTAGGGAAGGACAAATATTTTGTGGCATTGTGCAACTGAACGAGCCGTGTGGTGACGGCAGTGAGCCGTGTGGTGACGGCAGTTGAGCCGTGTGGTGACGGCAGTAAGAATACATTTGTCACCACTCCAACTCCTCCTGCGGGTGTCGTAAGAGTCGACTAAGGGATTGAAGTGTCACTGACCATTTATTTTTTTTTGATAACGATTGATGATGGGCAGCAGCGTCATCATAGTGGACACATTACTGCGATCGCCAATCCACTTGCCCAGCGTGGCGATTATGGGCATTTACATCCTAATGCGTCTATACGCATAGTTAATAGGAGAGGCCTACGTCCAGCAGTGGACTATCATAGGCTGATGATGTGTGCAACTGAGCAAGGACACGCAGCATAGATGGATAAGCATAGAACTTCGCTGAAGTTGCTTAACACTGGACCTAATCCCAAGTGGTTAGATAAAAATATTAGATTCAGTAGTTGTCCGCTAAATAGAATAGATCAAGGTATGGTCTGGTCTTTACAAGAAATGTAAAAGTTACTCATTCAGACCAAGAACCACCCAGAATCATTGAGTTAGATTTATGTTGTATATTTTTGATACTCAAAAGTGATCATCGGCTAGTATTATTGCATGCTGGATCTACTAAGTGATCTATGTCACAAAAAACCCGAGAGTCGTATCGACTAGCGATAATTATGTCGTTCAGCGACCGAGGGGCATCTGTATTTATGCCTAAGTGCCTCCTTTGACGTTCATGGAAAATGTCGCTATTATGACTTTATTTCTAAGAACCAACTTCATTAAAAACGATACACTGAATTGTTTTCTGAAAATGAAATGTTTAAATTATTTCTATTGAGAATGATCTCTTTTGAGTAGAATACAAAAAAAAATCTCAAGCCTCTTTTTAATTCCATAGTCATAGGTTCCAAACTTCAATGAGATGTAATGGCCTGTCTGCTGACATAGTTAAACTATTATTTAAATAATAAGTAAAAATCCTTTCTCAATTTCTCAAAATGCCTAAAGTGCAGTATCCATGAAAACTGTATTAAATTTAGTTTTTAATAAATAATTAGCATTCATTAAGTAATTTAATGCTATATTTGATGATAAGTAAAATACAGTGCAGGGAATATAATATTAACTATAAATAACATTCAGGTATTCTGAGAAACTGAATTTTGGTTATTATGAACCTAACACATTTCGGATATTAGATGTAATATGCCAATGTCGTTTTGGCATTTTGATGTACTGAAAATGAGTATTTTTGAAATTTACAAATGATAGTTCAGAAATGGCTGTCATATTAAGCTTAGTCTACCTAAACCTTTACATTACGTTTCGGAATATAATATTACACATTTCAAATATTAAACCACAATCGCGTTATCATATGAAATGGGAAGCCACGAAAACATTACCCAACCACAACATTTACCCTTTTCATTGTAAAATCCCAGTGTTCTGAATATTCCTTTGCGGCTACGTACCTGAAAAACAATAAATAATGGTTTTAATGAATATTATCTTTTAATATTTAAATGCAAAACGGGAAAACATGGAAATGATGTCCAATTCTATACGGGATATCATAGACAATATTTTATTTTTGATATTCAAAGCTTTTAGAGTTAGATAGGTAATACTTATGACCATCATAATTGTAATGTTTTTTATGCAAATAAGGTGACTGTATGAGTTATTATGTGACTAAGTGTTTTATTTATTTTGATATTATACAGTCTACAATACTATTTTCATACAATAAAAAGACGAAAATTAAAGCAAAAGCTGCACAGAAAAATTAACGTAGGCGATAATCTACGTCCGTCAAGTACTCGTCCAAGTAAAAGATTCTCAAATTTGTTTGGCGTTGCGATAAGAGCTGTCTACTGAAGTACGGTGGAAGTCACAGACTTAAGGTAGACACCGCATTGTCATGTATTTGCGGTCCATATTATATGGTTTTATTCCTGACTATACTTAAATGTAATTACAATAAAGTTCTGGTTACAATGTGTTTTACAGGTTACTTAAAATATTAATTGAATATGTAAATTAAGTAAATACCAAGCTAGTTTGAACAGAGTATTAAGGACGATATTCACACAGAGCAACTCCTGAATTGAACTCCTTTTTGCGGTTTCTTGGTTTTCTCTATAGTGAAAGTTGTTCAGCGTGACCGTCCTTAGCACCCTGTTCACCTTTGCTACTCGACCCAGATCTCACCCTGTATACTACACAGTTCATACAACAGTTCAGTTTGCTTCTAAAATTGAATATCAATATTTTCAATTCGGACACTACTTAAAGAAGCACTAACGCACACTTACGCCTTTGCCACACTGGATGCGGTCTGCGGTGTACGGTCGGATCTATAATTTAAAATAACATAGTTGTCCTGACTGCAGAACGCAGCCAGTGTGGCAACGGCCTTTATAATTGTAGATAAGGGCTAGAAAATTTGCCGCCTCGACCTGTTGCGATCTATTGTGGCAGCCCTGTTTTATAGTTCATTACTAATACCCGTTGAGTCTAGGAAGTTCCAGAATCTTTGGGCTGTAATATTCTGTACCTCGTGAGGTTGAAGTACTTGCCTGCCTAGGTGAATACTTTTTTGCGCATTAATGGTCTGCAGGAGCAGAGGATGTGCATAGCAGTGTCTTCTGATTTCTGGCAGAACCTGCATGTCGCTTCTTGTTTCTTACGGCCTATTTAAATGAATGCGGCAGAGACCATTTGTAAAAAAACTGACGAGCTCAATGTAGTCTTGAACTGGTCTGTGACTTGAAGTAGTCTTTTTTTTAATGTTGGCACAACAAAGTGGCTCCACTCCACCTGATCGTAAATGAAAAGTAGAGCCCAAATCGCGGCGGCAAGTCTGTGATCGAAGTTTGCCGAGTGTCAACATGAAAAGTTACTTCATTCTATTGTCAACATTTGCGTGTACCATCGTCAAAGAATTTTTAAATTGTGTACCTTATAGCCTGGTCTAAAAGCGATGAAAATATGCATACAATTATTTGTATGTACACATCATGTATTTTTTCAATGTCAAATTGTTTGTGAACAGAAAGGGTAGACTTTTAATTAACCAAAGGTCTAAATACAATTGAAATGTTTACTATAAATCAAGCAACAACTGGAAAATAGTACAGGGAATCTAAGTGGTTAAAATGTTACATACCTACCCTACCCTACCTAATATTTCAATTATCCGTGTCTCCCAATTTACTATTTAATATGTACGTTAATAAGGTTAGAAAATATTTTGTAAATTTTGCAATAAATGATACTTAAGTATAATACTTTAACTCTTGCACTAAGTCTCAAGTACAATTTAGTTTGACAAGAGAATAATGGTTAGTCTACCTAAGTTGGAAACTGGCTGCAACAGATTGACTCTGAAGTTGTTAATGATCTGTCTAGGTATTCTCAGCACGTCTGGATTCACGTGTTTGTTTTGCTCTGTTTACTTTGAAATTGTTACTGCATTTCATGCTACTGATTTTTTATGTCACTGTCCGTCAGGGAGCCTAGCCAAATATTTCATTTGATAAGCACATACCCTATTAAAAAAAAACCCGGTGGACAACATGTACTTTTACTCAGTTGAAAGTACAAATTATTTTTGAATTAGATATTTATTGTTCAAATTCATTATTTTGCATGTCAGATTGTTATGGTGATGTTTCAACTTCAAAAATTCAAAATAATTTGATATTAAGAATAGAAGGACAATTGTGTACAATTTACAAAAATGAACCAAATATTTTAAGCGAAAATATTTGCATCGGGGTATTGTAATACGAGTTAGCACTAAAGTTCAGCTACCTTGTATGATATAATACACATACCTTTTGTCAAACAATAAATTCGTATTGCCTAATTTCACTCTTTCAGTTGAATGGAAGCCAAAAGCTAAATCAATACCAAGGCTAGCAGTATAATTATCGTGAATATTCGATGTTTTACTTATGTAAGTTCTTCACTCAGTAATGTTGTGTTACAAACATCTGCACTTACGAAAGTTAAGAAGTTTTGAAGTTGTCAAGTTTTCACTGACAGAAACACAAATCTGAATCGTGTAACTATTGATTCATGCTTTTAGCCTTTCAAGCTTTAGTAGTCACGTTTAAGTTTCTTACGTTAGCTCCTGCTCGGTAGACTAATAGAGTATTGGTTTCCAGATCAAAGAAATTATCACTAAGCTTCTGTATCCATTATACAGAAGCCTTAACTATCATACCCTAATGGTGACCATTTCCGCCTTTTTTGTTCTTGGCCAGTCTTGCGAATGTGACTGCGTCTTTAATATTCGTCCAGTTTTTGATGTTGTCGAGCTAGTTCATCTTCCTTCTTTCTCTTCTGCATCTCCTTCCTTTCCCTTGTGAACCCATACCGTAATATATCTGTGAAGTGTAGGACGTTAGGGTATAATGACAACACCAAAGTCAGTTAAGTAATGAGCGCTTTATTCAGGTAAAAGCTGGTATTTATACTAGATTGTACATGTGTTACAAATGGACATATGTTGACCGTTGGACCGTAATACATGTGAATCGAATGGGTAGTAAACCATATGATTCCTTTGTTCTTGTTAACCCTTGGTGCTAGCCTCTGGAATGTTAGGTATTTCTTTTGTTCATCTTTACATATGATCTGTTACGGAATGCAAGCAGCTGGTTGCATACCTCTACCACATCTGAATTATTAACAAAGTGTGGATTTGTGGTTAGTTTGTGTAGAAATGGTATTGTAAAAAGAAGATAACCATCTGTTGAACAATATACTGGCCAGAAATAGAAAAGACTTAAGTGGTCACCTACAGCCGTTAGGTTATGGCCGTTAAAAAATAAGATATTTGCAAATACTATTTTTATTTTTGGCAGGCAACTGCTAAACGAAAGCACACGACAGGTTAACGAACGATTTGCTTTGACCTTGGCGATTCGTCATTTACGAGATTTTATTGTAAAATATTCTATTAATCACAAGCCCTATAATGAATAAGCACGTAAGTTGATAAATTGAGTATAAAACACATTATGCTGATTCTAAATAAATTTCATTCATTTGCATTTCGATTCATAGTTATTCGTCAATAGAAAATAGCAGCTAAAGCACTTAACCATTATCGACGCCCTTCCAATGTCAAGGTTGTATCGAATTTCGGTTACTAGTTTATTCAACTATCTACATCGCTTAATAAAGTCCAATGAAGAATAGATCATACAATACATACAAATCATAACTCAGAAGTCGTAAGTTAGTTACTGGACAATATTATTTTTTTGCACATCTACGAGAAAGTAAAATAAATCAAACAATAAATCCTAATGCATATGAAACTCAACGGGCGGTTTGATATCTAAGGATATTACTTTTTCAGACAACGTTTAGGTAGTGGACAAATGTAATTTTAAAATAATTAGACATTGTAAGACTATTATGTCTACAATGACATGCGAAAAACATGAAATTCGAAACGAGTGGCGATGTTGTAAAACACGACCGACAGCGAGTATTTTAAATCGACACGAGTTACGAATTTCGTTTTTGCACGTGTCTCGTACGACGTTGTTTAGTGCAGATGGTCCTCCGAAGTTTTGGACCTGACGTAAAATGACACACTTCTCGCATTAGAGCCTAAAAACTACACCATCTGTACTAAAAAATAATTTAGTGAACAAGTTAACTAATTAAAACACGTTACCTAATACATTTTCACATGAAAATATTAATAATATTATAAACTAATTTACACACAATCAAGTCCTTCACTTCTAAAATAAATCTGCAGAAGAAATTTCAATATGTGATGTTAGGCAAAGAAAACAATCAAATATATATTATAAATTAGGTTTGTGCAAAAGGGTATGAAAACACCATGAAAGAGGGAGAACAAAGACAAAGTAAAATAGAGGCAAATTGTTGAGGAGGTCAAAACCCACTTTATACACAAGCCCTACCACGAACTACGAAATCCGCAAATTTCGAGGATTTTTCTCCGTCACTCTCATCTCATGATGACGCTTTCGTTGGAATGGCATAAAATCCCCAAAATTTACGAACTTCGGTACTCACGTTAGCAAAACCTGATAAGAACATAAAAGTGAAAATATATTTTAACAGAAAGTGCAAAAAAAGTTTAAATCTCTCCACCCTTAATTTGATATATCAAATCAATAAAATTAGCATTATTATGAATTACTACCTATTTCATAACCCCCTTTGATTCCATAAACACTGAACCAATCTGTACTAACTTTAGCATAGTTATCACCTCCGGAAGGCCGGGTCAAAATATATTACCTCCGCAGCGCAGCTGCATAATGGATGAACTTGTTAGTCTAATCCCGATAACTAAATTATTTCAGGCGAAGCTGCCTCTGATCTAATACAGTCGCCATCAGGGGAACAGGCAGTGGCCTATACCACAAAACTTTACAAGCGTACATTTACTACAAAATCGTATAAATTCCCATACAAAACGTTGTCAATTTTGTAGAATTGTACACTTGTAAAGTTTTGTGGTATAGGGGCCAGGGTGCTTAAAATTGTCAATTTCCCAAAAAAATTGTACATTTTGATTACGTCTTCGATATTGATAACAATTGGTAGGTAGGCTGGTAGTGTAAACGATGCTGTGAAAGATGCATCACATTTTCAAAAAAAGGAAAAGTCCATACAAACTTCTTAGAATCCATGGACTCCTGGTAGATCTTGCTTAGCATCATTACCTCTACCGGCCTATCAATTTTTATCACGATCCAAATGTACAAACTTTTTGAGAACAGCACAAATATTCTGAGGCCTGTGTTTTCGTAGCATTTGAATGCATGTTTAGATATTTTTGAACACCATGGCAGCTCCGATTTATCTGATAGTGACTGTACCTACTAGAGTTGTTATACATTTTCAAACTTCGATTTGATTTCCAATTCAAATGATAAGATGCAATCTTTGCTTTGCTTAGTATTTGGATTATGTGATTTTATCTCGAGGGGAACGATGAGTCCTCATATTCATGAGGTTAGAATAGAAAAAATAAAATGTTATTTTGTTCGCTGCAAACTAGTCCAATTGCACATAATAGGTAATTAAAAAATGGCATGACATAGACAAAGGTGTCATAAAATGGTCTTACCTCAGCATAAGTTTCAGTGTAACAGTAAAGTTGTGTGTAATATTCTGGTGAACAATACACACAGTAATTATAGAGCTTTATTTGGGCACAAATTATGTATATATACTTGAATTATTAGTAAGCGCTGAAGATCCTTACAATATAAATTATTGTGCGTGTAGTCGTATCATCATCATCATCATCATCATATCAGCCGAAAGACGTCCACTGCTGAACATAGGCCTCTCCCAAAGTAGTCGTATACTGAAGATAAACCGATTTCTCCAAGATCCCATCATTAGACCCCGACTTAGTGGAAACAGGATCATTTCGACCCTATCGGGCTTATATCCGTTCTATTAGTATATATACATAAAAATAATTTTGAAAATCGGTCCACTATTCTCGGATACATCGAACAACTTACATACAAAAAACAGTCGAATTGAAAACCTCCTCCTTTTTTGAAGTCTGTAAAAAAACTGCAGTGCAATTTGTAAATATCCTTCAAAGGACCTGATTGCGATCTTCCTCGTACCAAGGTCACTCAATGTTTACGAAGTGGAATTAGAGCGGAAATGCCATTCTTATTTATTAACAAACTTGGTGACGGTCGGTATTCGCTTGTTTATCATGATAAACACGAACATGATGAAACACGAATTTGAATTGGTAATGGAACAGACACTTGTAAGTCGAACCCTGAAAGGTATTAAGGAAAAGGTGGACAAGGGATTAATGCTTGATTTCGGTTGAAAAGGTACAAAAATAGAAGAGACCCTTTTACGGATTAATGTAGTTTAACAGATTTCATTGATAAGGGCATGGCAGCGGTGACACGGAGATGGTCTATTACCGCGAACACCGAAATTCGTAAATTTCAAGGATTTGTCTGTGTCACTCCAATGAAGGCGTCATTAGAGTGACAGAGAAAAGATCCCAAAATTCGCGGATTTTGAAGTTCGCGGATCGTTGGTTGGCACAGCTAAACGCAATTTATACATTTAAGTTCATGGCAGCCGGTTCTTAAATATTTTTTTGGTGCCAGATAAAAGACAGCCTGATAAAACAACTCTATCATAAGTTTGATTGATCAAACGAAAAGTCAAGTGGGTATATTGTATTATTAGCAATAACAAACAAGTACTAAGAGCATTTTTCATCAGATTGTTTGTTGTTGTCTTCATTGTTTTGTTTTAAGCATTATTTTGTTTTATCCAGTAGATAAAATAGTTTTTGAATTAATGTTTTAACCCCGCTCCGGTTCATTTCTGGAGCAGAGATTGTTCATCGCAATTCAGCGAGGAAACGCAGCGAGCGTAATGGTCACCTTTGCGTCAGAAACCAAGAGGAGCGGTTTAGATCAGTAGTTTCTTTTAGGTGTTTTTTTTTTTAGCTTTATATTTATTCATGTTTTAAATAATTATTCCTCTCAGTTATACCTATCTTTTGTTTAATAATTATTATAGACCTTTCTATTGTCATCGAATTTTATAGAGATAAATTTGCTGTCGAAAACTGGGTCGGGTATTAAAACGTCATGGCATTAAAGTAAAGAGCGGAAGTTATGTTGGAGTTTAAGCGGGGTATTTGCAACGCAGATTAGGTGACTAACTTTTTATGTTGTTCTTCGTAGCTGCTTCAAGGACGTGTCCAAAATAAATAAAAAAGCTTTATCCTGCAATCTGCTACGTAATAATTGACCATAATTATACAGAAAACGACAATCTTTGATTTTGTGACAATCTTACTTAAGTTTTAACACATTGAGTTTGGTCGCGTTCTACATTGACAAAAAATCGAAATTGGTCGTTTTCTGTATAACTACGGTCAATTGTAGATCTACTTTGTATTATTATCTATTTATGTTATAATTTGCACGGTCATGAATTAAACATTCAAAATTATGTTATCAAATATTCCGATAATTTCAGAGCAAACTTGTATTCCAATACAGTTACCAATGTGAATTAAATTAGTTTTCCAATTGAATGCGTATTGGCATTGCCTAATTGTGCGAGATTGCGTTAACACATGACTGTGATTCTGGACAACTGAATGTGTAAACAAAATTAATGTGTATTGTGTGAGTATTGACCGGTAAAAGCTTGGTTTATCAGTTATCCATTTTATTAGTTAATAACACAAAATGTGGAAATGAATACGGAAATCATGTACAATATTCGCAGTTATTTCAATGGTACAGTTCTGAATCGGTATTGTTCACCACATAATTTTTTATTATACCTATGTTACATACAATTTTATAAAGCTGATTTTTTAATATTTTATTTAAAACATATGTTTTAAGGTAGGTATACTAGCATTTACAATAAATCAGAAAATAGTTAATAAAACCTTAACATAGACAAGCGTTAACTTAACGGAACTTTAGAAACAGAAAGCAAATAAAAGCTCTCCCCGAGATCCGATCCCGGTGCCTCCAGCTTTGCAGGCAGTCACTACCAACTAAGCTACGAAGGCTGCCAAATCACATCACAATAATGTCGGTCTAATTAGTTACACCTTTAAGTGCCAAACCCGAACGGACGCTGCTTAAATTACGTTTCTTTTTTTATGTGACGAAGGTAGACAACTGAGCTCTGAACCCGCCTCATGGAAAGCTGGAACTGAGGCCCATGGACATAGTGACCAAAAAATCGCCTATGCGCTGCCTACCCTGAGGACTTCGGTGGATTGCCTCTATCTATGCCAGTAATTACACAGTACTAACTATTTAGCGGCAGGTTAACAGGTAAGACGGTGGTAGCTATCCGGGCGGATCCTGCACGAGGTCCTACCACCATTTGTTAATTATTAAGTATTAACGTGTATCTCTTTGTAATCTTCAATACTTACAAGCCTGAATTAAATTTAATAATTATTAGACTAAGTACTCGTAGATGTTCCAAGAAAACTGATGATGATGATGGTCGTAGGTATGTACATTAACTTTAATTGACTCTGTTTCGTTTCTAACGTCTATAACATTCAATACTGTTTTCATCCCGATGCAATGTCAAAACGTAACTCAATCGGTGCAATATCAAAATCCCGCCAATGGAATCGCCCGAGTTTGCTCGACGCGCATGCGCCGGACAAGACCCTAGCCCGACAGCGCCACTCGCGGAAGTAGTGAAGCTTGGGAACGGGACGCGCGCACACACCGTTAACACCGTTTAGATCGATCGAGTGAAAAAATCCCTGTCTTATTGGATTTCCTTGGAGTTTGGCAGTACAGGTGAGTCCAGTGCATGATATTCTATTTGGTGGTTTATTTCTATTGTACCGTTTGTTACCGGCGAGTATATATTTATGCTCGATCCAGATTGTCGCGAATTGGCATTGCATCTAGATATTAAAACCGCGTCAATTTGCAACATCTTTTTGGTGCCGAAATCACGGGAATTTTATCGTCATCGTCATACCACAGAATAATTAATAGTAATATACACAGTCGGCTCACCAACTACCAATTTTACTTCGTGATTTTAACTACCATTGTCGTTATACTCGTTTAGTATCTTTCCTTACCGTGTAAACGAATACCAACGTCAATATATCGCGTAATTACGAAGCTAAAATCGATCTTTATTCCACTTTGTTCCGTTACCCACCGCTCACCGAATTTAAAAATTGCACAATACTTTCGCTTATTCTGAATCTTGTATTAACATACCTAACAGTTTTACACCAATTGTCAATTTCATCCAACGTTTTAGTATTCAAATCATAGAGATTTCATATCAATCGTTTCAATTTATAAAACTATAACCTACAATATTCGACGAGTAGGCAATTCGTGGAATCACATCGCCAGTATAACTAGACCCCCGCCTTACGAGAGTTAGCACGCGCCTCTAACGCTGGTTTTTCTATTGTATTCTAGTTACCTACCGTACCACCGTACTTCGTATTAATAAACTTATTCACTTCGATCGCTCCGTCGTGATTTAAAATTGTCATTTAACTTTGAAATTGGAACTTTAACTTAACGTATTGTCGTCTTAAAAGGGAATAATTAAGTCTATTTGATTTATTAATTTTGTAAACGGAGGTTTCATGCATTAACGTTAGTTTGCCATTAATAGGTTATTTAAAAAATAAATCCCGAAAAGATTTTAAAAGGTTTTAATATCGATGTCGAAAATCACGTTACGTTCTGTGTGTTTTTAGGTTTGTTCAAATTAAAGTTTAATTGATCGTACTCGAAGTGACGAATTTTAACAGGTGTCGCGTTATACGAACATCGAAGTCGGCTTGTTGCCGTAGGTATTATCTCAGATAACATTTTTAACTGCGTTCATCGTTGTCTTCTTGTTTAGTATTTACGTATATGTGACCATCGTTTTAATTACGTAATAATAATGTCGTATCTAACGAGGCGTAAATCTAAACCGAATGTCGGTAAGAAATGTACTGAGGAAACTTATTCGGTCAACAACTTGCCCAGTTTGCGACGTAAACGAACTATCGCTTTAAACCGTATAACCAAGGCTTTGGAAATAGGAACCTTGACCAATACCGATACCTCACAGGTCGATTTATTTCTCTCATATTGCCAGGAAATAAAAAATATCGCTGACAGTTTTCATGAATCTCATTTGATCATTTCGGATCTCTTAGGGGATGATGTTGACGATACTGAGAACGAGATTCAGGAACGGTTCGATGAAGCGTATTTCAAGGTCGTGTCGATACAGCGTAAATTACAACCGGGTTCGTCTCATCAACCCGATTCTTCGAGAAGGAATTCAGTAACGGGTTCGCACAGTAGTAACATGCGTCTTCCGAAAATCACGCTACCTACTTTTTCGGGTGCCATTAAGGAATGGCCCGAGTTTATCGCGACTTTTAATGCGCTTATTCACGAATCTACCGCGTTGAGTAATATCGAGAAATTTCACTATTTAGTATCCGTTCTACGTGGTGACGCCTTATCGTTAATAAGAACGTTCCCGGTCTCAAGTGAGCATTATTTAAGTGCATATGACGCTCTTAAGTCCCGCTATGAGGACAAACGCGAATTAGCTTTTACGTGCTGGCGTGACATTTTAGATGTCAGTTTCAAAACAAATAACGCTCAAGACTTTCGACACGCGCTCGACACGATTGACGAAAACTTGACTATTTTAAAACAATTAAAGTTGCCAGTCGAACATTGGGACTTCATCCTATGTTATAACATCCTTGCAAAGCTAGATACAAAGCTGCGTCGCGAGTTTGAGGAAAAACATACCGATGTTGAGATGCCGCAATATAAGCAAATTAGGGCGTATTTACACTCGAAAAGCGAAGCGTTATTACGCGACACGCATTTTACCACCGTTACTCCTAAAAGTGCTAACACTTATAAAGAGGCGCCAGCAACTTTGCAAAAAACGAAAAAGCATAATGTCACACACACACTTCTCGTTCCTGCCGTTAACTCCGTGGCGAAAAGTAATAAACAAGAGGTCAACCCCCCCAAAGCGTCAGCAACACCGAAAATTATTCGAAAATGTTCTTTTTGTGGTGACGAACATCACATATCGGCCTGTAAGGCATTTCTAGATAAATCCATTGACGAGCGCATGGCTGTCACTTCTGAAAAGAGGTGGTGCTACAACTGTCTCAATGCGTCTCATTCGGTTCGTCAATGCACATCGATATTTTCATGTCAGAAATGCAAACGTAAACACCATACACTGCTGCACCGTGACCAAGTGGCTAACAACCCTGAGCCTTCAGGTGAACAATCAAGTTCAGTGGTCTTATTGACTAAAGAATCGTTACCTCCACCGAGTTCACCCTCGAATACGACCGTGTTGTTGGCAACCGCACTCGTCCAGATTCGTGACGCATCTGGCGAGTTTCAAACATTCCGGGCATTATTTGACACTGGAAGTCAAAATAATTTATTAACGACTCGCGCGGCTAAACGGCTCAACTTGCAGCCTACACCGACTAGTGATGGGCCATGCGTATTGGGAGGCGCTCCTGCATCGGCGACGGGTAAGGTCACGTGTGATGTTGGTTCTAATCAGACAGTGCACTTCCGCCTGGAAATGTTTGTCTCACCGAAACTGTGCGGAGAGCAACCTATCGCAAAACTTAGCACGACTGGAGGGGATGAGTTCAAGACTTTACCGTTAGCTGATCCTGGTTTTGACATTCCTGGTCCAATCGATGTCTTGTTTGCTGCCGACATCTTTGTAGAGTCACTTCTTGATCAACGTTTGAAACGCTGCACGAATAAACCGCGAGCCATGAACTCTGTCTTCGGTTGGCTTATCCTCGGGAAGTTTCGCCTGGCATCGTCGTGTCTGCTCAACGTCCCGTCATCTCCAAGTGTTGATGATAGCTTAAACCATATTGTTCAACGTTTCTGGGAAATCGATACCGTTCCACAATCTTCCCGATTGACCCCAGAAGAACAATTGTGTGAAAATAGTTTCACAAACGAACATTACCGTGACGAGACTGGCCGATATTTCGTGTGCCTTCCTTTCAAGGACAACGCTGAGCCAGTGTTCCAGGGCTCTCGAGAGATAGCGCTGCGACGCTTCCACGCTATCGAAAAGCGCCTGTCTCGTGATCCAGACTTGAAACAACAATATGTTGATTTCATGACCGATTACATCGAAAGTGGTCACATGTCCTTGGTGCCTGCAAAAACCATGGGCCAGGGCAAGTATTATATACCACATCATTGTATTTTGAGGCCGGAAAGCGCGACTACGAAGCTTCGTGTCGTCTTTGACGCGTCAGCTAAAGACGCGAATTCCAAATCGCTTAACGATACGCTTTTAATAGGCCCGAAATTACAATCCAACATCGTGGAGATTCTTCTTCACTATCGTGAGCACGAAGTGGTCTTTATGGCCGACGTGCGCCAAATGTACCGTCAAATTAACGTAGCTCCCCATCACCGCCATTACCAGCGTATTCTCTGGCGAGGTCACCCAGATGAGCCTATTCAGGAATACGTACTAAATACCGTAACGTACGGGGTCTCCTCGGCTCCGTTTCTCGCTTGCAGATCCGTCCAGCAATTAGCTATCGACGAGGGTTCCAATTACCCCAGAGCCAAGACCGTTTTAACTTCTGATGTCTACATCGATGATGTCGTTACCGGAAGTTCCTCGCTGGAGGATGCTCGCTATATTAAATCGCAGGTTATCGCTCTCTTCAGTCTCGGCTCTTTTGAGCTGCGAAAATGGGTGAGTAATCGACCCGAACTTTTGAGTGACTTACCCTCAAACGTGTGTCTTTCGGAAGCCATCACTTTTACCGAAGCCGAAGACACGACCATCAAAGTTCTAGGCCTCAAGTGGGAGCCGGCTTCAGATTCGTTCGTTTTTAACGTCCAACCTTCAAATCAACCGTGTACCAAACGAACGATTCTAAGTGAGGTCGCTAGAATCTTTGACCCTTTGGGTTTCTTGTCTCCTTTGACAATCCATGCCAAAGCCTTGATCCAGAAACTATGGATTCTCGGTTCTTCGTGGGATGAAACTCCTCCACCGGAATTAGTGTCCCAATGGAGCAACTTCTCCCAACAGCTCCCTCTAATTAGGGATCTGAAGATTCCACGCAAATTTGTCATCGAAAGTGCTCAGTCGTATCAGCTTCATGGATTTTGTGACAGCTCCGAATTGGCGTATGGTGCTGTGATCTACTTACGCGTAACCGAAGCGGACGGCTCAGTCCGCGTCTTTCTCGTCTTCGCGAAGGCACGAGTCGCTCCCTTGAAGAAACAATCTTTACCCCGCCTGGAGTTATGCGCAGCGGTCCTGTTAGCTGACCATATCAAATTTGTGAAGGATACTTTACGCATTCCTTCGCCCGAAACTTTCCTTTGGTGCGATTCAACCGTTACATTGGCTTGGTTGCGTGCCCCGTCGTCTCGCTGGGTCACTTTTGTCGCTAACCGTGTAAGCCATGTTCAGGACATCGTTCCTACCGCCTGCTGGCGACATGTTCCTTCGGGAACGAATCCGGCAGATATATGTTCTCGTGGCCAACTTCCACAGGAATTGCTCAACAATCAGCTATGGTGGGCGGGCCCAGAGTGGTTGTCCCAAGCGCCCTCTGAGTGGCCAAGAGATATTTCAACAAATCGCCACAACGATGACGTGGTGTTGTCCGAACAGCGTAAAGTAACCTTAGTTACACACCAAACCGAAGCAACCAAACAATCGACTATGATTGATCGCTTGTTCGAGAGGCATTCGTCGTTAGATAAGATTTGTCGCGTCTTAGCCTATATTCACAGGTTTTGTGACCACACGCGTTCTACTGTTCCACGATCTGACAGCGTTTTTGTCTCGGACATAGAGCGGCATCGCGCGTTACTAACGATCGTCAAGCATTTTCAAAACCGGCACTTTTCCGATGTCATAACGAAGCTCAAGTTGCGAAAACAGCTACCACGCAGTCTTCGTAAACTCAACCCATTCTTGGACGACCAGGGTATACTCAGGGTGGGCGGACGTCTCGCTCGCTCAGGGCTCGAATTCGAACACAAGCATCCCGCACTACTGCCCAGAAAATGTGTGCTTACCACCCCAGTAATTGAGTCAGCTCATCGTATCAATCTTCATCCCGGTCTTAACACGACTCATTACTTGATCTTACAACAATTTTGGATACTTGCGGCAAGGCGAGCTATACGACACCAACTTTCAAAGTGCATCCGATGCTACCGCTGGCATCCACAGCCTCTGCAACCGTTCATGAGCGATCTTCCCGCCTTTCGCGTAAATCAGGCTAAACCGTTCTCAGAAGTAGGCGTTGATTTCGGTGGTCCTTTCCGAATCAAACTGGGATCACATCGTGGTGCAAAAATCGATAAAGCTTACTTATGCTTGTTCGTATGCCTCAGTACAAAAGCCGTTCATCTGGAAGTAGTGTCAACGTTATCTACTGACGGTTTCATAGCAGCGTTGCGCCGTTTTGTTGCCCGTCGCGGTCGTTGTAACGTCATTCGTTCGGATTGTGGTACGAACTTCGTCGGCGCGAGTTCACAATTGGCGTCATGTATCGAACAAGCATCGCACGCAGAGCGAATCGTGTTTAAACGTAATCCCCCTTCCGCTCCACACTTTGGAGGGATTTGGGAAATCCAAATCAAAGCCGCGAAAAGACATTTATATCGCATCGTTGGTGATCAAACCTTGACGTTCGAAGAGCTCAGCACCCTCTTCACTCAGATCGAAGCAATTTTAAATTCAAGACCTTTGTGTCCATTAAGCTCCGACCCTAACGATTTAAACGTTTTAACACCCGGGCACTTCTTAACGCTTGAACCTCCAACTGCGGTTCCAGATTCAGATTACGCGGATGTTAAAATCAATCGACTCAACCGGTGGCAACTAATCCAAGCATTCCAACAACAATTTTGGAAACGCTGGAGAAACGAATATTTGCACGCGCTATCTCAGCGGCCAAAGTGGACCAAAGATTCGACTCCGCTCACCGTAAATTCAATTGTCCTTATTAAGGATGACAACCGACCTCCTCTTCATTGGCCATTAGGACGAGTTATGGTTTTGCATCCTGGGCCAGATGGAGTAGTTCGGGTGGCTACCGTTAAAACAGCTAGGGATCACATAGTCAAAAGGCCCCTGGTCAAACTATGTCCTCTTCCATCCGAATAAACATACACGTTAACGTTCCTTTAGTTTTAAGCTTAGTATCGTAAATTTAGTTTTTATCGTTTTGTTAACATTTTCTCAACCGTTCTTATTTCGGGAAAATCCCATTGGTATTTTGGTGGGCGGGATGTTTCGTTTCTAACGTCTATAACATTCAATACTGTTTTCATCCCGATGCAATGTCAAAACGTAACTCAATCGGTGCAATATCAAAATCCCGCCAATGGAATCGCCCGAGTTTGCTCGACGCGCATGCGCCGGACAAGACCCTAGCCCGACAGCGCCACTCGCGGAAGTAGTGAAGCTTGGGAACGGGACGCGCGCACACACCGTTAACACCGTTTAGATCGATCGAGTGAAAAAATCCCTGTCTTATTGGATTTCCTTGGAGTTTGGCAGTACAGGTGAGTCCAGTGCATGATATTCTATTTGGTGGTTTATTTCTATTGTACCGTTTGGTACCGGCGAGTATATATTTATGCTCGATCCAGATTGTCGCGAATTGGCATTGCATCTAGATATTAAAACCGCGTCAATTTGCAACAGACTCTTTTACACTTTTTTAAACAAGTTCCTTAACATTTTTCATCGCTGGCAAGCATATTACTCGTACCCTGCATGCCTCATTAAATCAGGCTTTCATATTTATCATACGAATACTAGCAGAAAATTCTGCATTTTTGAAAAGATGCACTTACGGCAGTGTATAAAACCGGATAAAGATTTTGGAGCATGCTCATTTTTCCGTTGAAGGAATACAGTCATATTCCGTAAAATCTATGAAAACTTTAATATTTAGAGACTAACGGCCTTATTCATAAAAATTCCTTGTTGAAGGTTTGAGGGGCCCAATAGTTATCGAGCCGATAAGTCTTGTTGAACGGTTTATAAGAAGTGTTATTCATAAACGCTCAATATCTCTCCGATAACTGTTGAGCCGCTGTTGAACGGATTAGACGCGTTATGTTGGCGCCTTGACAAAATCATAGACAAAAATGTGGTCTCACCGCAAATTAAAAAAAAGTTTGACAGCTGTCTGGCGGGAATTCGCTAATATTTCCTAATTCCTTGTTACTTACTTTTATCTCAAATAATTATATTATTTGCCTGACCTCTCAAAATGAATCAAAATAACAAATTAAATAACAATTAGTAGTACGGGTAAGTAATAAATAAATATTTACTTCCTTGCGACCCCAACACCTAATTGCAGTTAGAACCTGAAGTTCTGGTGTGAGGCCAGCTCCTCTGCGATCTTTCTTCAGGTCTTCTTTCACCAACTCTACTATATACAAAACAGTCGCCTTATTAAAGCGGTATCGCCGCCTAAATTCAACATCGGGCAGATCCTCAATGAGATTTGCCCTTATGTTATATATTTTTGGACGCCGCGGCGGATTACACAAATTATTTATGGCATCAATAGCGTTTAAGGCCTGCATGATGGAGTCTCACTGCGTATTGACGTTGAAGTTGAAATGGTTGAAAAACTATCAACAAAATTTTAAATTAAAAAAGTTGGAGATTAGTTTTCCCACCATTTCTGATTAGTGTAATGTTGCATGTAGAGAAAATCGAAACTGCTTAACTACTTACAATAAGTCATCGGATATTTATTTTAAATACCTATCTAAATATAATTAAGTATCTCTGGATACATATTTAATAATAATCAGATGAATAGACGATATAAAAAACTATACACCAAATCAGACTTTCATACCTTTATCTTTTCTCTTCTGCCTACTTTAAACGCATGGTTATGCACCTGTCAAAAATCAGCTGATCAAAATTTTGGCAGCCATCTTGTTAAATAAGAAGTTATAAGACCGTTATAGAAGGGTCCTCGGCTCTATAACTTTTGGGGGATTTATAGTAGGTTTGAGCGGCTGAATAGCGCTATTGAACGTTTATGAATAACGTTTTTAGCCATCCGGTCAACAACGACCCATCAGCGGGCGCGTAACTTTTTATGAATAAGGCCGTAATTATATTAAATTTAAAACTTGTGTTGAAAATTATTCCACATTCATTATATATTTTCTATGATAACGACCAGTTTCATAGGCTACGGTATCTGCTTATCATCAAGCAAGCCATACGTTTGTAAAAAACTTCTAATTCAAAACTCAGCGTTACAAGTAAATTAAAATTTGTATTTTTTCTGTTCTGTCCTTGGTATTTTGCAAATCTATGAAACTACATCAATACCCGACCTATTTATATTACTGCTACTCTATTTGTTTCAATTAAGCTTTTTTTATTTTATCTGCTTCCTCAAGGTGAGAGATCGTTTAATACGATAAAATGGCCTGTTGCTTTCTATTACATACCTACACCAAATTAATAGATTTCGTGTTAGTATGTTACAAAAATGTAACTAATTTGTCTCATACCTTTAATGCTCAATTCAGGCTTGTAAGTACTTAATTGAACGTTACAAAGAAATAACATTCATAACAAAAATATACAAATGAATACTTAAAAATACAAAAAAATCACGACTGTAGTAGCAGCCTTCGTAGCCTAGTTGATAGAGATCCTGCCTACGAAGCTGGAGGTTCCTGGATCGAATCCCGGCGAAGCAACGGTGAAGGCATTATTTGTGTACCTATATGAAATTCTGTTCCGGATTCCGTTTGACCAAGTTGTGATTGGGGATTTTTTTTGTTCAGCCAATTGCAGTTTTCGTTAGTTTTCAATTACAATTGAACGGAGTCCCATTGGCTGAATGTCAACCGTTACTTGGTGCGTGATCCGAACAAATTAAATGACCAAAACAGTCGGAGCCAATTTCAGACGTCCGGGAAAAATGCGCTGTTTTTATTGGGTTTCTACCTCACGTGAGGGTATTTTATATAACGATCGCCACATGTGATTTAAAGCTAAATCAAAACTATGTATTACGTAAAATAGTTAATACGGACATAGCGTAGGTCCGCCGCGTGGAAACGGCCAGTAAGAATACATTTATTTTCTCTCCACCCCAACTCTTCCCGTGGGTGTCATAAGAATCGACTAAGGGATTTAAATGCCGCTTATCATTCGTTTATATAGAAGATTGATGATGGGAAGCAGCGTTATCGCACACTGCTGCCATCACTAATCTGCTAGCCCAGCGTAACGATTAGTAGTAGGACATTTTCGCGAGAAGAGATCCAAAAAAAAATTTTTTTAAGGTAGGTAAATTTAATGTTTTTCCTACTCAGAATAACGAGTTCTTTCAATCTAGGAGAAAAAAAGTACAAGAAAAAAATGGTCCCACATTTTTCATACATTTTACATGCTCTCCACTTTGTAACCGCTGTACAAAGTGTTTGAAAAACGGTTACGTAATAGAAACAAAAAGTTGGGACACTTTTTTTCTTCTAGTAGGATCGAAAGAGCTCGTGATTCTGAGCAGGAAAAACATAAAATGTACCTGTTTCAGAAAAATAAGTTTTTGTATCTCTTCTCGCGAAAATGCCCAGTATTCACCTTCTAATGCTTCCATACGCGTAGTTACTTAGTAGGGAGGCTTACGTCTAGCAGTAGATGAAGATGTTGATGGTGTGTAAGATACAAGTTTTTTTTATGAACGTGCGTGGTTTAATTGGAATTTCCTCCTGCGTACAATCCGGCTTCGAAATGATCTTCCTCCCGAAGTATGCTCAATAGTGTACCGGACAGAGTTCTTAAAAAAAAAAAATTTTGGGTTTTTAAGGGTCAGCAACGTGCATGTTTATCAATTGGAGCTGCAAGCGTCCATAGGCTAGCGTTAACTACGCACTATCAGTACGGCCGTATGTTTGATTGCCACCATCATCGTAGTATAAAAAATGGATTGTCCACCCTGCGCGTAGGTAGGCTGGCCATTTTATTGAAAGTTCACCCCTACTTTTTACATTGGTGTTTTTATGTGAATCCTCGAATCACGACCTGATTCGATCTTAATAGAAGAATAAAAGGGTCCCTACATTGACAGTTTTTATTCCTTCTATTTCGTCACCGGGATAAAAATATATGATAAATGTTAACGGAGTGGAAAAAATCTTGGGACGCTACTAGAGTCCAAAGATCCCAAGATTCTGAGTAATAATAAATTAAAAAGAAATTAAGAAAAATTATAAATATTAGATGTCATATACCAAAGAAAAACGACCAAGATCACCTAACGTCCGAGGTGACGATATTGCTTGCCCTTAGATAATGGTCAAAGGCGCCTAGCATTGTAAGGGATTGCATATACCCGAGATAATTGACCGGTGGTTGCTAAGACCGAGTGGCCGAGGGGTGCAGGCATCAGCCGCGAAAGCTGAGCACGTGGGTTTGATCCCCACCTCGGACGTTAGATGATATAATAATATTATACTAAAGAAAAACGACCAAGATCACCTAAGGTCCGAGGTGGGGATATATAGTATTCAGTAGTGTGACTACTGGGGCAAAATAAAAAGTACAAATCCAAATATTTAGTTAATAAAAAATTTAATTTGTGTTTCCACAATACGTTCAAGAAATTAAGAAATCATAGAAGAAAGGCCAAATAAATAAAATTGGGGAGCCTTAACTATGGTGGCAGGAACTGGACTCCTTCTTGAAGAAATGGCCAAACAGAACGCTTGAGATTTTCACAGAGTTCTTATTTCGTCATTGTCATCTCGGCAAGTACGAGTATTGTTACAACAGATGACCCTAAAAGAATTATTTTAATGTAAACATAATTCAGTTCCAATACCAAGTCTAGCGTAATCAATGCTGTTGCTACTCGTTCTTCCGTTTCGGTAATAATCGCAGGACGACAATGACGTATTCAAGTGGTTCAAACGCTCCGCAAAGAATCACCCTTAACAGGGATCAGTAGAGAAATTGGAGGGCGGCCTTTACCCAGCAGTTGGACATGACAGGCTCCAAATAATAATAACTTTTAAAAAATTGCCCAAGCAAGCAATAACATCGATTACGCTCATAACCACGATGACTACACAGATTGCAGCGACTACGTGTTAATCATGCTGTCCACTTCCACACGATAAACTCAATATCCGGCCGCCAGAATAAACGCGAATATTGCCTACGTGATTTCTGATAATTTATACGCAAAATGATTTGCGATTTGAATGGTTTTTACATGTAAGGGGACATTGCATTGCATTGTTTTCCATTTGATTGCAATGTAGTGAAGGCATTATTGAAGTTAGAGACAAATCTTCGAAATTTGCGGATTTCGAAGTTTTCGATGGGGCTTATACCAGGGATCGGAACCGGTTTTTTAGAAAAACTCGATATAGCTGAATATTTTAAAATGTTTTACGCTCTGTATGTAGTATTCGACATTTTAAGTAATTATTAACATCATATTTTTCAATTACTCCATTAACAAAAAAAATATAAACCGAAGAACGAAAAAGAACGGAATTCGAACCGTTCTTTTGTATGGAGCAAAAACCGCTATCCGATCCCTGGCTTATACTGTTGGCCCCATTCGTCAGTGGAAAATAAAAAAATGTCAGCAAACCTAAAACTTGCATTAATCCATAATCACACACTTTAAAAACACAATCCAACCAAGATTGCCAAAACTTGAGTTCACGTATATTTTTAATTAAAATAATTGATGTTTATTAGTATTAACGTAAAAATATATCTGCGAACGTGTTTCACGATGTGTGTCTAAGACGTCAAATGCTCAGCTATGGAAAGTCAGCCAAAGTTGTTTGCTTTTTTCTTGTATTCTACTGACAGATAATTATGATAATTTATATTTTGACAGAGTTCTTTGTACAATTACCACCAGTTTTGTCAGATTCAATAGCGTAGTTCCGGCTTCAAGTCCTGGCAAATTGGTCTTGGTTGTTTTCAGTGGTAACAAAGACGAAAAATAGTAGACTACATTTTTTGTTGACGGCACCTAACTATTTATAGTCTTACTTAAATGACATGAGTCCTTTGGCGGCAATTCGAGTCTAACCTCAAGCAGTCTATTTTCATGCCGTCATTAATTATAATATTACAGACAGCCTAGACCAAAACTTAGATAGTCTAGGCCTGAAGTCTCAAAGTTTAATAAGTTGAAATTGACTTGCGCCCATGAGGCCTTATTAAAAAGTCAGCCATGTTATGGCTAATAATGTCAGACGCTATTGCAAATTAAGTGGCGGTGAGGTAAAATATTTACTTTGCAGTATTTTCATGTTAATCTGATAAATCTACATATATTATGATTTTATATAATATATATTATGTATTGGGTTGAAGACCGTTTAATTAAGTTATTTTTCGAAAATTTCATCATCATTATCATCATCAGCCTATGATAGTCCACTGCAGGACGTAGGCCTCTCCTATTATCTATGCGTATAGACGCATTAGGAGGTAAATGCCCATAATCGCCACGCTGGGTAAGCAGATTGGCGATCGCAGTAATGTGTCCACTATATGATGATGACGCTGCTGCCCATCATCAATTTTTCCATAATTTACTTCCTTCTATAATAAAAGACGATAATTTAAATCTGAGAATGACCCAAAAATAATTTGACAATCACGCCTCAAAACCGAAGAAGAAATAAACAGAATATGTAACATATTTATTATAGTTTTGCTGTCATAACTGAATTGGGCAAAAAACGTTATTTAATTAGAAACCATACTCTTAAAATTACAGAATAACTACGTTTAATTACAAAATCAATAAGTTTTAAAACAAATTAGAAATAAATAAAATATAATCGCAAATTTTGAACAGATAAACAAAACAAGAGTCTGCACAAAAACAAAACAAGAGTTGAAGTACACATCAGAAGTCAGGACATGCCACTTCGGAGTCCCTCAAGGCAGCGTACTAGGGCCATTACTTTTCTTAGTATACATAAATGATCTACCCTCAGCTGTACATTGCCCCATGATCCTCTTTGCTGACGATAGTACTTCAATTATTAAATGTAATAATTTAGATATCTACGAAAACGATATAAATATTGTCCTTAGTGATATTGTTACGTGGCTTAATAATAATAATTTAATAATAAATTTTAATAAAACAAACATAATGCACTTTAATCAAAGAGTCCTTCCGAAAACTATGAATATTAACTACAAAGGCACTGAAATCAGTCATGTTTTAGATTGCAAATTCTTGGGCATCACTTTAGATAATCATTTAAAATGGAAAGATCAAGGCACGGAAATTTGTAAAGCAATAAATAAGGCAGGATACGCTTTACGAAACCTTTCAAAAGTTGTCAACCGCAAAACGCTCATATGTGCTTACCATGGTCTCGTAGTATCCAAGTTGCGTTATGGTGTTATATTCTGGGGTAACTCAACATACACAGACATGATCTTTAAGGCCCAAAAAGACTGTATTCGAGGAATGCTTGGTATGAAACGTAGAGAAAGTTGCCTACCCATTTTTAAACATTTGAAATTATTAACGTTTCCTTCTATTTACATATTGGAAATAGCACTTTTTGTTAAATGTAACCCTCAGTTATTTGTACTGGCCTCTAGGGGACGCCTACTTCCAGTAAGGCCCCAGCACGAACATAAGTTGCGGGTCCCACGAGGCAAAACAGCCCTTTTTAATAAAAATATTTTGAAGATGGCTCCGCTCATATACAATAAGATACCAAATGACATTTTAGAATTAGACATAAAATATTTTAAAAAGAAGCTGACAGATTTACTAATAAGGAAATGTTTTTACTCAATTGATGCCTTCCTAAAAGATTAAAAATGTGTTTGACGTTGACATTAAATTTCACTGTAGCAAGTAACTTCAATTATTAATATTATATTATTATTTAATTCAATTGGCATTTTTATATGAATCTCGACATTACCTAATTCAGTAAATAGTTCAGCTCATGACATTTTTAATTAATTGGCTTCTTTTATATTTAACAGATTTATTTAAATTGTATGCATGTAGCATAATAGTTTTGTAAGCATTACATTTGTGCACCCGCATTTTGTGGGTAAAACATAGTGCTCTAAAATTTAATCAAAATGTTACCACCTTTATGTATCTACCTATGTTTATACAAATAAATATTCTGATTCTGATTCTGATTCTGATAATATTTTCAAAAAGCCCTTCTTCCATTTCGTTTCAAAACCTTCATCACATTTAAATACAATTTCAACCTTGACAGGATTCCTTTGTTTCCAATATTCTCAATTCAATATCATTCCCCTCACTCAAGTAGCGACAGAAATATAAATAAGAAAATGGTAATTTGATATTCCGCAAGACAACTTCCCGTTTCGCAAGATTGTACGTGAGGTTTGGGCGAAATGAGGTATTTTGCCTATTGAACTTGATATCTATCTAGCGAACTCTAAGGGTCTGCGACAGGGTCGCAAGATTGATGCAGGCAACTCCATAATTCAAATACTCCCGACCCTTTGAAAACGTATGAACTCCTCTGTTGCAGGAGTTTACGATTGTAGAGGATCAGGGATTTCATATCAATCTATCTATCTATCATATACTCCCTGGAGTTGCGTGCTTTCGTAGGACATAGAATGAAATATTATTCAATTTACCCCCTTAGGCTCTGGTCTCACCGCGAGCTACGTGTAAATAAAAGAGACACCGCGATACTCGCCCGGCGGTGATAGCTGATAGCTGGGCGAGTATCGCCGTGTCTCTTTTATTTACACGGGAATGCGTATCTTTTGTTCGTGTTTATAGCCGATAGATCATAGCTTAGTAGCTCGCGGTGAAACCAGTGCCTTATTCTTAAGCGTCTC
>JALPQI010008600.1:0-48094 GCA_025490895.1 Thaumatotibia leucotreta
ATGTTCCACGACCACTATAGCCGGCCCGGGGAACCTTGATCCCTATGACAGCCGTCAGTTCAATACATTACTTGCCAAGACGCGACATTGTTGACAGATGATGTATGGAACTGACAGCTGTCATAGGGATCAAGGTTCGTCGAGGTGATTATTGTAGCATGTTCCGCTAGAAGATATTCCATACACTAGCAGTAACACTTCAGCCACTAGTTCGATATGTTTCACTTCCACTAGTTGCGTTTTCGGACGCTACAAAATGTTTCATACAGTAGCAATAACATTTCAGCTACTAGCTAAATATGTTCCATCTCGTGCCATTCTCTGACGATGGGACATGTTCCACACAGTAGCAGTAACAATTCAGATACTAAGTTCAATGTATTCCACTATCACTAACTGACCTGTTTCAATGCTAGAACATGTTCCATACATTATCATTTTAACTACTAGTTCAATAGCTATCACTAGTAGCGTGATTCGACGTTAGAATATGTTCCATTCACTAGCACTAGTCTAACATTTCACTATCATTAATGACTCTTGTCATTCTTAATGTATTAACACTTTCGCTACGGCAATTAGTTAACATCGCAATTAATAATACTTGCATCGGGTCGAATAGATCCGATGCCGTAGCGAAGGTGTTAAACACTAGTTGACTAGATGACCAGTTGTATTCAGATTCCAGTATCTAATTAGTGGTTGGTATCTATCACTGCTACAGTTTCAATAAGTAGTTACATCCAATTCATCCAAACAAATTCCAGTACCAATAATAATAATAATAACAACTTACTTCAAACTAGTAGTACAACTAGTTATCCCATATCAAAAATACATCAGTAATGGAACATTTTTCAGTACAACTAGTGGCACAGTTTTTTTTTAGGATTATTAGCTACTAAATATCAGTAATTCATCACTTGACTAGGAACATCTCTATAACTCAGCACACTATAAAATAACTATATTTAGTGACAAGAAATTATCACTAGTGAATCGAGCACTCAACTAAGTATACTAGTGAAAAGTATATTTCATACTAATTAGTGTAAAAACAGCTGCAACTTTTGGAACATCCAAATGTTAACCACAGAACGTTATAGACGAAATGTAAATGTGATTATAAAAAACTAGTAATTTAAATGCACTATTTGATGTTTCACTTTAGATGTTGTAGTGAACTGTGAATACAAGCAACAGTGACGGAAGGTTGCCATCGACTAAAGTGATGTGAGAGTGATAAATGATAAATTCAGTGTTATGTAAGTTAAATTATCGATGAAATCGTAAAATCGTCGGTCGAATGTACGAACTGGGGCCTATTTCTTAGCAAATTACAACTATGCAATAGGCCCCTGGACATGTAAACAACAATATATGCTAAAAAAATCCTAAGTTTGAACTATGTATGAGAAACTATGAAAAGTAGATTACAAAAAGATACTTAAGAACTTTTGACCGTATACAATGTAATAAGGTGAAAAGTGGATATAGAGTCGGATCGAAAATTGAAAGCACGTGAAATATACTGATATGCCTTGCAGGCAGATGCCTTCAGTTTCCGCACATTCTCTTTGTAATTTATAATAGTTTTTTTTTAATTAGAAGTTATATTTTTGTTTATTTTGGACTCAGGTTCAACAGTTTCTTATAAAATGTAGCTGTAGCACCGAACTAAATAAATATGAAATGGAGACATTTTGTAAGAAACTGGTCATTGTACTGGCAATTATTTTATGTTAATTTTTAACCTTTAGAGGCTATTGAAGTTCTCAGGGTAGTTCACGTTCAGAATAGCAATTAAAAAAATACAAATTATTTATATGATTTAAGACTAATAAAAAGGCAAAGCTTGTCTTGTTCTTTAGAATGTATGAACAATCAAACTAAAATATACAGATGCGCGCAAAGTGTAAAATAATATCCACAGTCAGCAGCAGATATTGCTTAGCGGGTAGGATGTTCACAATGATCTCAACACACTTATAGTCTTAGCAATAAGGTCGTGCCAAGTTCATCTTGAACATGCTGCCCGCTTAGCAATATCTGCTGCTGACTGTATACACGATCTTAAAGATACGGTAATATGGTCGCCGTACATATATTCGGCGCTTTGCACGGTATAGTTTCGGTATAGTTTGGCAAGAAAGAGTAGAAATGATAAAGCAGCAATAGTGTAGTCTCGCCCTTTTCAAGTTAGTCTATGGAATTACCCCCTTATTCATAAGACGTTTAATGTTTATGCATAAGAGGGTAAGGAACTATGTAACAAGATTGTCAAGTTTTAATATCTCTATTTTTTGCCAAACTATACAACGTGTTTCACCACCCACTGAAAACCTTGAACGGGGCGATTTGAAAAAAAAGAATAGAAGAAAAGAAAAAACATTTATTTGTGACACAACATAATATACACATTAAATACAAACGAAACACGAATATACAAATAGAAAAAAAAATTGTGTCACAAAATGGTCTCCAATTCAGCATATTGCTGGCCTGTAAACAGTCCAGCGCTGGTCTTACATTGGATCATTGGATTGGATTTGGTAGGTTATACTGAACAACTTTTACTATGGAGCTAACCCTGAAATCTCCAAAAAAAATGATTTTTCATACAGAATGTTTCGTTCGTTATCGATCGGTCACAACACAATGAATGAAAAGGACAAAATTTTTTTTTAGATTTCGTGATTGCCCCATAGTAAAAGTTGTTCAGTATAGCCCACTAAATCACCCCGTTCAAGGTTTTCAGTGGGTGGTGTAACACCCTGTATAGCTATGATCAAATCCCTGAGAATTTTGAATATCTAATATTTTCAGCTTTTATTTCTGTTAATTTAGTTAGCGCTTTATAGTCAGAATAGTTTTAAGTTTGGACTTGTGATGTTTGTTTGAAGGAATGTTAATTTTATTATTTAAAATACAAAAAGACAATGTTTATATGAGATTGGCTTCGGCTACGTTTGTGTGTGATATGAAAGATTTTATTGTTTCGCCTTTTTTCGATTTTATTTTATGATAGAATATTTTCACTCAATTATATGACTGTTCGAGCGGTTTAATGTTGTATATATCGAAAAATGAGGTTATTTGACACTATGGAGTAAAAACAACTTGTGCCAGACATGGGAAAAGCGTAAGGAATGGAAAGGGGGTTTCTAGATAACTTAAATTACCCTATCAATATCGGCAACTATCTAAAAATTACTACTACGATAAAAATTAACCCCCTTATTCATAAACGTTTGTTAACTTAACAAGCCGCTAATAATTGTTTGTCAATTTTGCTCTTATGGACACATTGTTAAGACCGAAAGGAACAAACAATTATTAGCAGCTTGTTAAGTTAACAAACGTTTATGAATAAGGGGGTAAGACTCTTCTCAATATGAATTAATTACGTCATTCAAATTAACTATTCAATTTTATTCTTAGAAAATCTAGTACGAGTAGTTTAATTGAATAAAACAAACCTATCTTAATATACAATTTGATCAACATATATTATATGTACTAGATACGACATTTGGCCAATGACATCTACAGATACCAAATACTATACTCGTTGCCATGGTTTCGTCTATGTCCCCTAAATAACCATTAATATGAAACCTAAAATCATAATTTTAAAGTCTACCAACCACGTTTTTATGCCCATTTTGGAGGGCCCCTTTAAATAGTATAGAGGTCCGTTTTAACACTTTTGCTAAGAAACTCTGTTAACATTGTCTCCTTGGTTATGGGATTGTGGCGGAACAAGAGAAAGTTAATTGACTCATTTAGGCATTTATTACATCTCTATGGGTGTATCATTGGCCGAGTCATCGTCATATTGTTACAGTCTTTTAAATACTGATCTGAAAGGAAAATTGTAATAAATCTAATAATAATTCACAATATTGTAGATTTCCTATCTAAAATTTTCTCCTATACTCATCAGCTATTGATATAATACCTAACTTACGATTTACGAAATATCTAGTAATTTCGCTAGACTTTAAGAGTTCAAAGTTGGACAACTGTCATATTTAGTCCTCAAATATGTCTTACATAAAAAAATCTGTAATATTGGCACTCTTAAAATCATTACAAACAAATCATTTTTGAGGACAACTTTACTATTTCTTAATCTTTGTGATGTATAAAAACATGTTAAAATCTTGGTATATCGACTGAAGATAACCTTCGACAAATTCATACAATTTAGACCTATGATACTTAAAGTGATTCGTTTCGGACTTAAACCTACTGTGAACTTCGAAAATCGTCTTCGAGCATCTGACCCTGTCATTTCAACGACGGAATGAATATGACAGAAACAGATGCTAGAAATTACTTTTTTCAATAGTAGGCCTTCAGGTAAAAACAAATTTGAACGGCATTTTAAATAGCATAGGTTTGAATTGATGCTATAAGGTAACACACCTTATCCGATAATTTTTAAAACAATTGTATAATGTTGATGGTCAACAGGCGATATACTTGTTAAGGCGGGTCTACACCAATCCAGCAACCCGCGAGATAATTGCCGCGCGAAGCATTTTCTCGCCCGATTATGTCGCTCGTCTATTGTGTACCTTACCTATTGACTTAACTATAATAGCGTTGCGAAAAATATTGTACCTAATGATTATAGGTAACAAGTTGTAACGCATTCCCTGTTAAATGTGTATATATGTGTGGAGAGAGGCGCTGTGATATCGGACAGGTTCGTGTAAATATAGCGTGTATGTTAGTGTTAAACACATAAGACAGTGAATTGCTTGTTATGTGGACTAATTTTTTTCTTTAACTTTTACATTTCGCATTCTTTGCCCTTTTTCACCCAGAATCTTAAGCATTTTCAATTCTGATAGAACAAATGTAAAGAAAAGTCTTTTCCCATTCGTTTACTATTTTTTCAAGACTGTATGATAGTAACGGAATGGAAATTATATTGAGTATAGTATTAAGTATCTCGGATCTAACTAGATACCTGAGATGATTCTGAGTAGAAAAAGCATAAAAAAGTAAAATGTACAACTTTAAATTAAAATAACCTCTACACATCCATCGTATTGTCTTGCTTGTTATATTCAATGCTCCGCCGAGTATTGGTTATATTGATATTTCATTCTGGTATTGTTCCAATTATACATGTTTTTAAAGGCTACACACGCCATACGTATGAGTCATGGATTTGAAAAGGGGTTGTGGATTTCACAACCGATGTAGTCAGCCAAATATTGAATGTATTGGATAATTTGATTGTTCTATTATTAATCTATGTTTATCCTTTAAGATCGTCAAAAAATTATTTCTTTCAAGAAACATGTTCCTGAAATTTTATTAATATAACTCAGATTAGAGGATTCTCTCATTTCGAGGCTTAAAACTCGACTTAAAGAAATTACTGACTTTAAAAATTAAATTCGCCTACTTTATGTGCATGGATGAGCAGTCTTGGCGGCATTTGAATCGTTAAGGTTCGAAATGAGCGTTTTCCAAACACTTGTGCCGAACCAATACCATTTTTCTGCTGATGAAAATCATTATTTTCGAAAACTGTCATTGTGTTTAGATTGCGTTGCGTATACTATTAAATAAATAAACAAGCAATGAGTAAAGCGTAAGAAAAACGTGTTTGCCGTATTTATAAAAGAAAATTATTAAATAATAACCCCATACTATATTATACGATTATCTTGGTAAAATACCTATAAATTTTACTCACTTTTATTTATTTAGCTTAGACGAAGCATTTTAACTGTAAATTATTTTACGTGTAGTCTTCCAACTATGAACCCTATTGTTATTGTCGTAGATCTCATTATCGCGTTACACCGGACACTTAGATTACATTAAATATCACATTTAGGGGCGTCCATAAGTCGCATAACACTTTTGCTAACTACCCTCAAGAAATATTAACCGTGTTCCTTAAGGCCGAGCCACATCAGATGAGTGCGGAGCACGTGTACGTACAAATGCGTGTGGCGTGCGATTTGTTTCATTAATACAACGTGCAGCGCGCGCATCGGGTGTGGAGCAACCTTTATATTAATACGTGAAGATGTTGGTACACACGTAGAAGTCACGTGATCTTTAGACTGCCCCTTAGTTCAGATTAGCAATGTTTACACCTAGTAAGTAACTCTTTGGTCTTTGTTTTTAATAAGTTGGTGATATAGCGGATCACCATGGTATAGTATTTCATTTTTAAAGTGACCCTTACTTTGTATATTGTTAGAACACCGCAATCTCAATGATTCCCGCGCAATCGTTAATAATTAGCGCGCAATAAGTATTTGGAATTCTGTACAGTCAAGGACATAAATATGTATACACTTTTTTTATGTTATGCCGTAAGAATAAGGTGCAAAAGTGTATACATATTTTTGCCCTTGACTATACATGCGATCTTTTTCCTTGGACAATAGAGTCGACATTCAATAAATGGTTAAAATGGTAGGTATAATATTTCTTATGCAGGTATAGTAGTTGCGGTTTTCTTACATTCACGGTGAATCGCCTTTTTTTGTCGTTATTTTACCACGTCAGCCAGGGGACATAAGTAGCATAGTTTGTTGGAACAAATTATCTAGCAGACTAGGTACTTACTACCCATCTTGCTATGAGGAAAGTTTCCATTTGGGAATATTACTCATACTGTATTGGGAAAGTTACCGGGAACGACCCATTTCTATTAGTGGATGACCCACCATGGAAAGTCTACATAGCAGTAAAAAAAGTAAAAAAGTGACCCAGGAGACCGTAACTATAGCAACTAGTGACAGAAAAAGGTGATCACTTAAACAATAAAGACCAGTTTACAAATGAATGACTACAACTGTGTTTTTTTTTTTGTGGTAGAAATGTTTTTTTTTTTGACCAAAGTGTAACTTAGCGACAGGATCAGATACGATTTGCCGTCCACACTCTTGGTAATTTACGTCAGTCTGCCAACACCGTTAGTATACTATGTATAGTTGTTTAGACTCCTTTATATCAGTTTTGTCTAGGCTCAAGACTTGCAGGTTGTTTTGTGACTTTCTTTTGTTTAATTTTTAAAAGTATGTTGTACTATGAAAATGTATGATTTGGCATTGCAATGTATGTGATATTTTAAATGTGTTTATCATGATCTAGTTTTAACTGCTGGAAGAATTTATTTCTTTATTTTCTGTGAGGAGAAGATATTTTGTTTTAAATTGTGAATAAAGGAGTCTAAATAAACGTTATTAATCAAGTGTTTAGATATCGCAATTTGGTATTATTAAAACGCTAGTATTAATACAAAATAAAAATAAATTGTATATTTTTATTTAGAACATTGTAACGAAATTGGAAAATAAACGTAATTGCCAAAGTAAATTGTTGTTTCATCTGAATTTTGATTTATTTATTATTCGCCGGGCAAATTTTAGGGGGTTATGTTATATGAGGTCATATTGATGAACTTTTAGGTACTATGGGACGGAAAAAATCGCAGAATTAACTCCCTAAAGTTTAGCCGATGAATAAAATACCAGCCTGTATACAGTAGTAAAATATATTGCGTCGGGGATAGTGCAATACCGCGTAACTAACAAATTCAATTAGGCTCAATTTGAGTGTCAATTGTTTGATATTTGAACTCTATCTGCTTTGGTGGTTACGCGGTATTGCATTATCCCCGACGATTGGGTACATTGACAAGAAGCATTACTTAAAATTGATAGCGCTAACTTTAAATGTGACATGGGAAGTATTTTTTCCAAAGCGCTGATTTATTTAGGAAAACCATACATATTTGGTGATGTCACTCAAATAAAATCCAAGGATCAAGGATCAGTTCATTTTGGGTCACATTTCATGTGCATCTTTCTTACATTTTTGATTTAAAATGTCGTACGGTATTTTTACAAAGCGGTGATTTATATAGGAAAACCATACATATTTGGTGATGTTACTCGTATGAAATAGGTACTAGAATTAGCTCACTTTGGGTCAAAATGTATGTGTCTCTTTGTAAAAAGGCCCAAAAATAAAACTACTAGCACTTGATTCAGATTCAGATTCATTTATTTCATGTATAGAAAATTACATAATAGGTATGCATAGTTGTAGCGATATAAGAATATCTAACATGATCGTCAATGAAAAATAATAATAATAACAAAGTAATCAAATAAAAAATGCAATAAAATAAAATAAAATTATAGCTCCCAATCCCAATAAGGATTGTCTCAAGTGAAATAAAAATAAAAAATAAAACAAAGTAAGTAAGTATTAAAATACTTATACAATGATCAATGATATGCAATGAATTAATGTCAATTACTAAATAAATCCACAACAATAATTACAAATTAAAATTGTAACAAAGGAATATGTATCAAAAAAATATCTCCCAATAAGAATCGTCAATAGGTACACAAAACAATAATTAAAGTAGGTATGAGCTCCCAATAAGGATTGTCAACAAAAAAAAACACAACCAATGTCAATAATAATAATAAAATACAATAATATTATAAATTTAATTCCGTGTATTCTTTCACAGAATACAGAGGGTTTTCTAATAAAAGGTTTCTCAATTTGCGTTTAAATGTTACGTCAGATGTTTCTTGCCTTGGTGCTTAGCCAAGATGCCAATAGCTAGCGCTTAGTAGCGTAACGTAGTTTTCCCTCTCTGTCACTCTTTCATATTAGTGCGACAAAGACAGTTAGCTGCGATTAACGATGAAGCGCTAGCGATTGGCAACTTGGCTAAGCACCCTTATATCGGCAGGTAGGCGCTCAAAATACGTGGGGCCGATAACTCGTGGATTCCTCGTTGAAAGTGCCATGCGACGTGGAACAGTTCTCAGGCGTCCCGTGTTTCGAAGTAGTTTCCCCGAGCAGTTTATTCGAGGAAACTGGGACATATTATTTCTCACAAACATGTCGAACATGTGTTGTGAGTAGTGAGTCATTATGCGTTGCGAAATGAATAATTCTTTACAGGGGTGTCTATGCTTCACTCCAGCAAGTGTGCGAATAGCTCTTTTTTGCACGACGAGGACTCTTCTAGCATCTGTGGAATTACCCCAGATGAGTGTGCCATACGACATGATGGAGTGAAAATGAGCATAGTAACGCGTGATTACAAAAAAATGAGAATCATATTCCCTAGACCTCAAAATTAAACTAGTCACATAAATGACAAAGTTTGTTCATGAACTTGTAGCGATATCTCAGAGGTTCTTAAAATTAGCTTTCTTAATTTTTTAAAGTATTTCCGTTTTTGAAGAAATGGAGTTGAAAGAATAAACTGTAAAAAATGTCTTGGACATATTTAAATTATAAACTTAAACATGAAGAAACCTAAGTAAATAGGAAAATTTCATTAATAAAAGTGTTTGCTTATCCTCTCCGTATAGAATCCTTACATCCCTGGCAACAGCTTACAGAAATGGTAACAGCAAATCAGCAAACATAATGACCAAGGAAAGACTAAACAAACAGAATTGTAATTTTAATCATTATGATTCCACCAGCCCACGAGTTGCCATGGCTCCCATGCTTGTTGATGTTTTAAAAACATTGGTTTAGAATGTAGCAAGACGAAAAGAAAACCAGAATACTTTGATCTGTAAAAATATTTTTTTCTTCACAGTCTTACTGGATGACTTGAAATTATAGAAAAAAATGGTTAATTTCATCAAGGAGTGGAAATCCAAAACCTCAAATATTTTCAACCATCTTGTTGTATGGGAGACTTTTTTGCATTAATGTATTAATTTAGTATTTAAACAATTGGAAATTTGAAATTTTTGTACAGTTGTGTAAATGGGTCAAAACATATGTACCCAAAAGAAAAAAAGAAACCGTCCAACACTCTTGTCCAGACATTGGGTTTAACATTTGACGAAAATCTTACCATGAACCGTATCTTAAATTCTATTAATGGTGTCGTAAATAGCCGTTACGTGTAAATAGCCTAAGGACATTCAATCATTAAAAATAATAAACAAGATATATTTTTTACGCCTCTGAATCAATTCTCATTTTTTTGTAATCACCCGTTACACCTGCTTTAGAGCTTCACCCGAGATAAGCGGTTTTAGTTTTACTAGCACTTGACTGTACACTAATATAATTCACTTTAATTTTTGCTCAGGTGTATACTTTGAAAAACTTAACTAAGGGAACGTGCCGGCTAGACATCATTGTGACGGGGAAAATCATAAAACCGCGAAGTATCTAGCGGGCCAGCAAGGCGGTGGCAACTAACAGGTTACTAATTGTCTCCTGTTCGTTGCCGCCGCGATTTGGGCTCTACTTTTCACTTACGATCAGGTGGAGTGGAGCCACTTTGTTGTGCCAACGTTATTTTTATTGGGTCGGCAACGCGCATGTGATACCCTGAGGTTGCAGGCGCCCATAGGCTACGGTGACTGCTTTCCATCAAGCGGGCCGTATGCTTGTTTGTCACCGACGTGGTATAAAAAAAAAGTAGATATTTAAATAGACGGTACAGCGACATATAGCAGGAAAATTCACCAACATCATTTTCTTCATGAACGAAATTATACTGACACGTGAATATTAGTTGGACACTCTTTCTAATATCTAAGATTTAAAAGATATGAAATAAAACTCGCAAAATCTTTATAATTTTGGTCTCTTACTAACATTTATGATATTTTTTAAAAAGACAAAAGAAAACTCAAGCAACTCATCATCTCAACCGACGCTATCCTCACTCGCGCGCTCCCTATACAGCTGCGAGTTCCTGACGTGCGTATAGAGAGTGAAGAGCACGTGCAGCGCGGCAACGTGGTGCTGCAGCGAGCGCCCCGCCAGCGGCACGTCCAGCGCGCCGCACACCAGCGCCGCGTACGTCGACAGCGGGCAGGCGAGAGAGGGGGGAGGGAAGCCGACAGAGAGAGGGGTTTGCTCCACGCTGGCTGGCCATTCCTCCATTAGGGAGTCGATGTCCGGCATTTTGCTGAAAAAAAAAAATAGTAAGGACCTCCGCTAACTAGGATTAGATACCCGGAACGGACGCTCGTCTAAAGCCGTGTTTTCACTTAGTGTTCTGAGCGAGCATGACTGGCATGAGTGGCATGCTTGAAAATATTTGTGATATGTCATTATTTCTGAATATATAAAATATGGTGCAAATGAATATGATTAATAACTGCATTAAGGACATACCTTCACACATGTATGGTGAATAAATATCAATGAAAAATATAATTAAATAATATTGTACATAATGCGTCTCATTGATCTTGTTCTATTGCCGTCTTGCAATTGTTTTGCGATGACTGGATGCTTAGCCAAGTTGCCAATCGCTAGCGCTTAAACGTCAATCGTAAGCGAAAGGCAGCTAACTGTCTTTGTCGCACTAATATGCAAGAGTGACAGAGAGGGAAAACTACGATACGCTACCAAGCGCTAGCGATTGGCAACTTGGCTAAGCATCCTTACCCGAGCACTGGTGATGTTACTCATACGAAATACTAGGATTAGCTCACTTTGAGTCAAAATGTATGTGTCTCTTTCTAATATCTATGATTTAAAAGGTATGAAATAAAACTCTATAATGTTGGTCTCTTAACATTTATATTTTTTAAAAGACAAAAGAAAACTCAAGCAACTCATCATCTCAACCGACGCCATCCTCACTCGCGCGCTCCCTATACAGCTGCGAGTTCCTGACGTGCGTGTAGAGAGTGAAGAGCACGTGCAGCGCGGCAACGTGGTGCTGCAGCGAGCGCCCCGCCAGCGGCACGTCCAGCGCGCCGCACACCAGCGCCGCGTACGTCGACAGCGGGCAGGCGAGAGAGGGGGGAGGGAAGCCGACAGAGAGAGGGGTTTGCTCCACGCTGGCTGGCCATTGTTCCATTAGGGAGTCGATGTCCGGCATTTTGCTGGAAAAAAAAACAGTCAGGGCCTGCCGCTACTTCGTCTAACCAGAAATTGTATGAACGGCGCGAACTGATGCGGGCGCGTGCGACGGATTTGAATACTGCGTATTTACGCGGCGGGTGTCTGCGCCAGCTAACGTAAGAGTGTGAGTGACATTTTTAATTTAAAATATGATACGGTATTTTTACAAAGCGGTGATTTATCAAAGAAAACCATACATATTTGGTGATGTTATTCATATGAAATACTAGAATTAGCTCACTTTGGGTCAATAGGTATGTGTCTCTTTTTAATATCTATGATTTAAAAGGTATGAAATAAAACTCACAAAATCTTTATCAAGTTGGTCTCTTAACATTTATATTTTTAAAAGACAAAACAAAACTCAAGCAACTCTTTCACCTCAACCGACGCTATCCTCACTCGCGCGCTCCCTATACAGCTGCGAGTTCCTGACGTGCGTGTAGAGAGTGAAGAGCACGTGCAGCGCGGCAACGTGGTGCTGCAGCGAGCGCCCCGCCAGCGGCACGTCCAGCGCGCCGCACACCAGCGCCGCGTACGTCGACAGCGGGCAGGCGAGAGAGGGGGGCGGGACGCCGACAGAGAGAGGGGTTTGCTCCACGCTGGCTGGCCATTCCTCCATTAGGGAGTCGATGTCCGGCATTTTGCTAAAAAAAAAGATTCAGAGCCAGAAATTGTATGAACGGCGCGAACTGATGCGGGCGCGTGCGACGGATTTGAATACTGCGTATATACGCAGTATTCAAATTCGAAAAAATTCACGAAACTTTCACGAAATATAAATTTATAAAATGGAAAGTTTCCATCCATACAAAATATGAAAAGTTTCCTAAGTTTTCCTACGTGAAAATTTCAGAAATCTGGAAAGTTTCCGTAGGCACATCTGTAGAAATACCTATTAGGATTAGCTCACTTTGGGTCAAATGTATGTCTCTATAATTTAAAAGGTATGAAATAAAACTCACAAAATCTTTATAATGTTGGTCTCTTAACATTTATATTTTTTAAAAAAACAAAAGAAAACTCAAGCAACTCATTCATCTCAACCGACGCTATCCTCACTCGCGCGCTCCCTATACAGCTGCGAGTTCCTGACGTGCGTGTAGAGAGTGAAGAGCACGTGCAGCGCGGCAACGTGGTGCTGCAGCGAGCGCCCCGCCAGCGGCACGTCCAGCGCGCCGCACACCAGCGCCGCGTACGTCGACAGCGGGCAGGCGAGAGAGGGGGGAGGGAAGCCGACAGAGAGAGGGGTTTGCTCCACGCTGGCTGGCCATTCCTCCATTAGGGTGTCGATGTCCGGCATTTTGCTACAAAAAAAAAGTTAGCTAGGATTACCCGGAATGGACGCTCGTCTAACCAGAAATTGTATGAACGGCGCGAACTGGTGCGGCGTGCGACGGATTTGAATACTGCGTATATACGCGGCGGGTGTCTTGATTGATTAATTATAGATATTTCTGAATATTATAAAATATGATGCAAATTAATATAATTAATAAGTGGATTAATTAAGGACATACCTTCACACAGGTATGGTGAATAAATGTCAATGAAAAATATAATTAAATAATATTGTACATAATGCGTCTCATTGATCTTGTTCTATTGCCGTCTTGCAATTGTTCTGCGATGACTTACCCGAGCACTGGTGATGTTACTCATATGAAATACTAGGATTAGCTCACTTTGAGTCAAAATGTATGTATCTCTTTCTAATATCTATGATTTAAAAGGTATGAAATAAAACTCTATAATGTTGGTCTCTTAACATTTACATTTGTAAAAGACAAAAGAAAACTCAAGCAACTCATCATCTCAACCGACGCTATCCTCACTCGCGCGCTCCCTATACAGCTGCGAGTTCCTGACGTGCGTGTAGAGAGTGAAGAGCACGTGCAGCGCGGCAACGTGGTGCTGCAGCGAGCGCCCCGCCAGCGGCACGTCCAGCGCGCCGCACACCAGCGCCGCGTACGTCGACAGCGGGCAGGCGAGAGAGGGGGGAGGGAAGCCGACAGAGAGAGGGGTTTGTTCCACGCTGGCTGGCCATTCCTCCATTAGGGAGTCGATGTCCGGCATTTTGCTAAAAAAAAAATCAGAGCCAGAAATTGTATGAACGGCGCGTACTGATGCGGGCGCGAAATAAAGTAGCCATCGTAAAATCAGTCTCTACTGTTACGCAACAGTCCCATGTAGTTCTAACAGCCATGGGACTGTAAATTGATTCTTCTGTTTTATGTTTAACAAAACAATATCCAAAAGCATTCACTGAAAAGTCGCCAAAATCAAAATAACTTCACATAATGCTTAATGCAAAAGTTCACGCCCAAAAAAGTGCGAACTTCCGAGACGATTTCAACAATGTTAGTCTTGAAATAATTGATAAAAATTGTAGATACGAGATTCACAGTTTATTATAGTATCGCTATTGTAATTTAGTTAAGACCCATAAATCCCGAACTTTAAATAAAAGTCCATAAGGTAAATGTCCCCTATTACGGTATGTATGTGTCTCTTTCAAATATCTATGATTTAAAAGGTATGAAATAAAACTCACAAAATCTTTATAATGTTGGTCTCTTACCATTTATATTTTTTAAAAGACAAGAAAACTCAAGCAACTCATCACCTCAACCGACGCTATCCTCACTCGCGCGCTGCCTATACAGCTGCGAGTTCCTGACGTGCGTGTAGAGAGTGAAGAGCACGTGCAGCGCGGCAACGTGGTGCTGCAGCGAGCGCCCCGCCAGCGGCACGTCCAGCGCGCCGCACACCAGCGCCGCGTACGTCGACAGCGGGCAGGCGAGAGAGGGGGGAGGGAAGCCGACAGAGTTCAGGGTTTGCTCCACGCTGGCTGGCCATTCCTCCATTAGGGAGTCGATGTCCGGCATTTTGCTAAAAAAAAAAGATTCAGGGCTTGCCGCTAACTAGGATTAGATACCCGGAACGGACGCTCGTCTAAAGCCGTGTTTTCACTTAGTGTTCTGAGCGAGCATGACTGGCATGAGTGGCATGCTTGAAAATATTTGTGATATGTCATTATTTCTGAATATATAAAATATGGTGCAAATGAATATAATTAATAACTGGATTAAGGACATACCTTCACACATGTATGGTGAATAAATGTCAATGAAAAATATAATTAAATAACATTGTACATAATGCGTCTCATTGAACTTGTTCTATTGCCGTCTTGCAATTGTTTTGCGATGACTTACCCGAGCACTGGTGATGTTACTCATATGAAATACTAGGATTAGCTCACTTTGAGTCAAAATGTATGTGTCTCTTTCTAATATCTATGATTTAAAAGGTATGAAATAAAACTCAAAATACTTTATAATGTTGGTCTCTTACTAACATTTATATTTTTTTAAAAGACAAAACAAAACTCAGGCAACTCTTTCATCTCAACCGACGCTATCCTCACTCGCGCGCTCCCTATACAGCTGCGAGTTCCTGACGTGCGTGTAGAGAGTGAAGAGCACGTGCAGCGCGGCAACGTGGTGCTGCAGCGAGCGCCCCGCCAGCGGCACGTCCAGCGCGCCGCACACCAGCGCCGCGTACGTCGACAGCGGGCAGGCGAGAGAGGGGGGAGGGAAGCCGACAGAGTTCAGGGTTTGCTCCACGCTGGCTGGCCATTCCTCCATTAGGGAGTCGATGTCCGGCATTTTGCTAAAAAAAAAAAGATTCAGAGCCAGAAATTGTATGAACGGCGCCAACTGATGCGGGCGCGTGCGACGGATTTGAATAAAGCTTGTTCACGAAATAAAGTAGCCATCGTAAAATCAGTCTCTACTGTTACGCAACAGTCCCATGTAGTTCTAACAGCCATGGGACTGTAAATTGATTCTTCTGTTTTATGTTTAACAAAACAATATCCAAAAGCATTCACTGAAAAGTCGTCAAAATCAAAATAACTTCACATAATGCTTAATGCAAAAGTTCACGCCCAAAAAAGTGCGAACTTCCGAGACGATTTCAACAATGTTAGTCTTGAAATAATTGATAAAAATTGTAGACACGAGATTCACAGTTTATTATAGTATCGCTATTGTAATTTAGTTAAGACCCATAAATCCCGAAGTTTAAATAAAAGTCCTTAAGGTAAATGTCCCCTATTACGGTATGTATGTGTCTCTTTCAAATATCTATGATTTAAAAGGTATGAAATAAAACTCACAAAATCTTTATAATGTTGGTCTCTTTCTAACATTTATTACATTTTTTTTTAAAACAAAACTCAAGCAACTCATTCATCTCAACCGACGCTATCCTCACTCGCGCGCTCCCTATACAGCTGCGAGTTCCTGACGTGCGTGTAGAGAGTGAAGAGCACGTGCAGCGCGGCAACGTGGTGCTGCAGCGAGCGCCCCGCCAGCGGCACGTCCAGCGCGCCGCACACCAGCGCCGCGTACGTCGACAGCGGGCAGGCGAGAGAGGGGGGAGGGAAGCCGACAGAGAGAGGGGTTTGCTCCACGCTGGCTGGCCATTCCTCCATTAGGGAGTCGATGTCAGGCATTTTGCTAAAAAACACGGAAACTTTTAAGTGCCACCTGGATGCCACGAGTTACCGAAGTGTGGGCATGACATTACACCCGTGGTCGCAGGCAGGCCCGAAACGACCCGTTTGTGTTTAAAATATGAGTAAATAATAATTTCTCCGCTCATTTTGAGTCACATTTCATGTGTCTCTTTCTTACATTTTTAATTTAAAATGTGATACGGTATTTTTACAAAGCGTTGATTTATCAAAGAAAACCATACATATTTGGTGATGTTATTCATATGAAATACTAGAATTAGCTCACTTTGGGTCAAAAGGTATGTGTCTCTTTCTAATATCTATGATTTAAAAGGTATGAAATAAAACTCACAAAATCTTTTTAATGTTGGTCTCCATTTATATTTTTTAAAAGACAAAACAAAACTCAAGCAACTCATCATCTCAACCGACGCTATCCTCACTCGCGCGCTCCCTATACAGCTGCGAGTTCCTGACGTGCGTGTAGAGAGTGAAGAGCACGTGCAGCGCGGCAACGTGGTGCTGCAGCGAGCGCCCCGCCAGCGGCACGTCCAGCGCGCCGCACACCAGCGCCGCGTACGTCGACAGCGGGCAGGCGAGAGAGGGGGGAGGGAAGCCGACAGAGTTCAGGGTTTGCTCCACGCTGGCTGGCCATTCCTCCATTAGGGAGTCGATGTCCGGCATTTTGCTAAAAAAAAAGATTCAGAGCCAGAAATTGTATGAACAGCGCCAACTGATGCGGGCGCGTGCGACGGATTTGAATAAAGCTTGTTCACGAAATAAAGTAGCCATCGTAAAACCAGTCTCTACTGTTACGCAACAGTCCCATGTAGTTCTAACAGACTGTAAATTGATTCTTCTGTTTTATGTTTAACAAAACAATATCCAAAAGCATTCACTGAAAAGTCGTCAAAATCAAAATAACTTCACATAATGCTTAATGCAAAAGTTCACGCCCAAAAAAAGTGCGAACTTCCGAGACGATTTCAACAATGTTAGTCTTGAAATAATTGATAAAAATTGTAGACACGAGATTCACAGTTTATTATAGTATCGCTATTGTAATTTAGTTAAGACCCATAAATCCCGAAGTTTAAATAAAAGTCCATAAGGTAAATGTCCCCTATTACGAATGGTATGAAATAAAACTCACAAAATCTTTATAATGCTGGTCTCTTAACATTTATATTTTTTAAAAGACAAAACAAAACTCAAGCAACTCATCAACTCAACCGACGCTATCCTCACTCGCGCGCTCCCGATACAGCTGCGAGTTCCTGACGTGCGTGTAGAGAGTGAAGAGCACGTGCAGCGCGGCAACGTGGTGCTGCAGCGAGCGCCCCGCCAGCGGCACGTCCAGCGCGCCGCACACCAGCGCCGCGTACGTCGACAGCGGGCAGGCGAGAGAGGGGGGAGGGAAGCCGACAGAGAGAGGGGTTTGCTCCACGCTGGCTGGCCATTCCTCCATTAGGGAGTCGATGTCCGGCATTTTGCTACAAAAACAAGTTAGCTAGGATTACCCGGAATGGACGCTCGTCTAAACATAAATTGTATGAACGGCGCGAACTGGTGCGGCGTGCGACGAATTTGAATACTAAGTATATACGCGGCGGGTGTCTTGATTGATTAATTATAGATATTTCTGAATATTATAAAATATGATGCAAATTAATATAATTAATAAGTGGATTAATTAAGGACATACCTTCACACATGTATGGTGAATAAATGTCAATGAAAAATATAATTAATAATATTGTACATAATGCGTCTCATTGATCTTGTTCTATTGCCGTCTTGCAATTGTTTTGCGATGACTTACCCGAGCACTGGTGATGTTACTCATATGAAATACTAGGATTAGCTCACTTTGAGTCAAAATGTATGTGTCTCTTTCTAATATCTATGATTTAAAAGGTATGAAATCAAACTGTATAATGTTGGTCTCTTAACATTTATATTTTTAAAAAGACAAAACAAAACTCAAGCAACTCACACCTCAACCGACGCTATCCTCACTCGCGCGCTCACTATACAGCTGCGAGTTCCTGACGTGCGTGTAGAGAGTGAAGAGCACGTGCAGCGCGGCAACGTGGTGCTGCAGCGAGCGCCCCGCCAGCGGCACGTCCAGCGCGCCGCACACCAGCGCCGCGTACGTCGACAGCGGGCAGGCGAGAGAGGGGGGAGGGAAGCCGACAGAGTTCAGGGTTTGCTCCACGCTGGCTGGCCATTCCTCCATTAGGGACTCGATGTCCGGCATTTTGCTAAAAAAAAGATTATAGCCAGAAATTGTATGAACGGCGCGAACTGATGCGGGCGCGTGCGACGGATTTGAATACTGCGTATATACGCCAGTGTCTGCGCCAGCTAGCGTAAACCCTAAGAACTATATATCAGAGATATAAGGTGGCCTATACTATGTTAGTGGGATCACCTACTCAGCAGACCGTTCTTTATTGTGTGGTTATTATTAGGTTAGGTTAAGGTAGATATTGTTACAGGCCCGAAACGACCCGTTTGTGTTTAAAATATGAGTAAATAATAATTTTTCAGCTCATTTTGAGTCACCTTTCATGTGTCTCTTTCTTACATTTTTAATTTAAAATGTGATACGGTATTTTTACAAAGCGGTGATTTATCAAAGAAAACCATACATATTTGGTGATGTTATTCATATGAAATACTAGGATTAGCTCACTTTGGGTCAAAATGTATGTATCTCTTTCTAATATCTATGATTTAAAAGGTATGAAATAAAACTCACAAAATCTTTATAATGTTAGTCTCTTAACATTTATATTTTTTAAAAGACAAAACAAAACTCAAGCAACTCATTCATCTCAACCGACGCTATCCTCACTCGCGCGCTCCCTATAGAGCTGCGAGTTCCTGACGTGCGTGTAGAGAGTGAAGAGCACGTGCAGCGCGGCAACGTGGTGCTGCAGCGAGCGCCCCGCCAGCGGCACGTCCAGCGCGCCGCACACCAGCGCCGCGTACGTCGACAGCGGGCAGGCGAGAGAGGGGGGAGGGAAGCCGAGGGAAATACACCGGAACAAAGGGAGAAGTTAACAATACGGTTAATATTTTTTTTTTAAAGACAAAAGAAAACTCAAGCAACTAATTTATAACCTCAACAGACGCTATCCTCACTCGCGCGCTCCCTATACAGCTGCGAGTTCCTGATGTGCGTGTAGAGAGTGAAGGTGATTTGACAGTTCTTATGTCAATGGCGGGTACACATGGATATAGAATATGGATATGGATTTGACAACGTAATAATAATAGCAAGAACGAAAGGGATGGTCTTATGAAACTTTTTACTAGTGGAAGTGAAAAGGAACGATAATCGTCCGTCCTTATCACTGTGTCACTATTTTTTGTGTGTGTGGCACTTAGTGCTAAGTCTAAGTGCCAGACAAATGCGTTGAATACGTCACTATACGTAGTATCTTCTTAGTAGTCTGTGACTATGTCTATCCCTCTTAGTGGCACACTATGTGCGGCCCCTCGCGGGTACAGTTCACTTATGCGACATCTGGCGGGATAAATGTCAGTTTTCCTCTTAATTGTTTTGCGATGACTTACCCGAGCACTGGTGATGTTACTCATATGAAATACTAGGATTAGCTCACTTTGAGTCAAAATGTATGCGTCTCATTCTAATATCTATGATTTAAAAGGTATGAAATAAAACTCACAAAATCTTTATAATGTTGGTCTTAACATTTATATTTTTTAAAAAGACAAAAGAAAACTCAAGCAACTCATTCATCTCAACCGACGCTATCCTCACTCGCGCGCTCCCTATACAGCTGCGAGTTCCTGACGTGCGTGTAGAGAGTGAAGAGCACGTGCAGCGCGGCAACGTGGTGCTGCAGCGAGCGCCCCGCCAGCGGCACGTCCAGCGCGCCGCACACCAGCGCCGCGTACGTCGACAGCGGGCAGGCGAGAGAGGGGGGAGGGAAGCCGACAGAGTTCAGGGTTTGCTCCACGCTGGCTGGCCATTCCTCCATTAGGGAGTCGATGTCCGGCATTTTGCTAAAAAAAAGATTCAGAGCCAGAAATTGTATGAACGACGCGAACTGATGCGGGCGCGTGCGACGGACTTGAATAAAGCTTGTTCACGAAATAAAGTAGTCATCGTAAAATCAGTCTCTACTGTTACACTTACGCAACAGTCCCATGTAGTTCTAACAGCCATGGGACTGTAAATTGATTCTTCTGTTTTATGTCTGATATGATGATGATGATGATGTTTTATGTTTAACAATACAATATCCAAAAGCATTCACTGAAAAGCCGTCAAAATCAAAAGTAGCCAAAATAACTTCACATAATGCTTAATGCAAAAGTTCACGCCCAAAAAAGTGCGAACTTCCGAGACGATTTCTACAATGTTAGTCTTGAAATAATTGATAAAAATTGTAGACACGAGATTCACAGTTTATTATAGTATCGCTATTGTAATTTAGTTAAGACCCATAAATCCCGAAGTTTAAATAAAAGTCCATAAGGTAAATGTCCCCTATTACGGTATGTATGTGTCTCTTTAAAATATCTATGATTTAAAAGGGTATGAAATTAAACTCACAAAATCTTTATAATGTTGGTCTCTTAACATTTACATTTTTAAAAGACAAAACAAAACTCAAGCAACTCATCATCTCAACCGACGCTATCCTCACTCGCGCGCTCCCTATACAGCTGCGAGTTCCTGACGTGCGTATAGAGAGTGAAGAGCACGTGCAGCGCGGCAACGTGGTGCTGCAGCGAGCGCCCCGCCAGCGGCACGTCCAGCGCGCCGCACACCAGCGCCGCGTACGTCGACAGCGGGCAGGCGAGAGAGGGGGGAGGGAAGCCGACAGAGTTCAGGGTTTGCTCCACGCTGGCTGGCCATTCCTCCATTAGGGTGTCGATGTCCGGCATTTTGCTACAAAAAAGATTCAGAACCAGAAATTGTATGAACGGCGCGAACTGATGCGGGCGCGTGCGACGGATTTGAATAAAGCTTGTTCACGAAATAAAGTAGCCATCGTAAAATCAGTCTCTCCCATGTAGTTCTAACAGCCATGGGACTGTAAATTGATTCTTCTGTTTTATGTTTAACAAAACAATATCCAAAAGCATTCACTGAAAAGTCGTCAAAATCAAAATAACTTCACATAATGCTAAATGCAAAAGTTCACGCCATAAAAAGTGCGTACTTCCGAGACGACAATGTTAATGTTATTCAACAATGTTAGTCTTGAAATAATTGATAAAAATTGTAGACACGAGATTCACAGTTTATTATAGTATCGCTATTGTAATTTAGTTAAGACCTATAAATCCCGAAGTTTAAATAAAAGTCCATAAGGTAAATGTCCCCTATTACGGTATGTATGTGTCTCTTTCAAATATCTATGATTTAAAAGGTATGAAATAAAACTCACAAAACCTTTATAATGTAGGTCTCTTAACATTTATATTTTTTAAAAGACAAAACAAAACTCAAGCAACTCATTCATCTCAACCGACGCTATCCTCACTCGCGCGCTCCCTATACAGCTGCGAGTTCCTGACGTGCGTGAAGAGAGTGAAGAGCACGTGCAGCGCGGCAACGTGGTGCTGCAGCGAGCGCCCCGCCAGCGGCACGTCCAGCGCGCCGCACCCCAGCGCCGCGTACGTCGACAGCGGGCAGGCGAGAGAGGGGGGAGGGAAGCCGACAGAGTTCAGGGTTTGCTCCACGCTGGCTGGCCATTCCTCCATTAGGGTGTCGATATCCGGCATTTTGCTACAAAAAAAAAGTTAGCTAGGATTACCCGGAATGGACGCTCGTCTAAACATAAATTGTATGAACGGCGCGAACTGGTGCGGCGTGCGACGGATTTAAATACTGCGTATGCGCGGCGGGTGTCTTGATTGATTAATTATAGATATTTCTGAATATTATAAAATATGATGCAAATGAATATGATTAATAACTGGATTAAGGACATACCTTCACACATGTATGGTGAATAAATGTCAATGAAAAATATAATTAAATAATATTGTACATAATGCGTCTCATTGATCTTGTTCTATTGCCGTCTTGCAATTGTTTTGCGATGACTTACCCGAGCACTGGTGATGTTACTCATTGAAATACTAGGATTAGCTCACTTTGAGTCAAAATTTATGTGTCTCTTTCTAATATCTATGATTTAAAAGGTATGAAATAAAACTCACAAAATCTTAAAAATGTGGGTCTCTTTCTAACATTTATTACATTTTTTTTAAAGACAAAACAAAACTCAAGAAACTTTTTTATATCACCGTTTATCATCTCAACCGACGCTATCCTCACTCGCGCGCTCCCTATACAGCTGCGAGTTCCTGACGTGCGTGTAGAGAGTGAAGAGCACGTGCAGCGCGGCAACGTGGTGCTGCAGCGAGCGCCCCGCCAGCGGCACGTCCAGCGCGCCGCACACCAGCGCCGCGTACGTCGACAGCGGGCAGGCGAGGGAGGGGGGAGGGAAGCCGACAGAGAGAGGGGTTTGCTCCACGCTGGCTGGCCATTGTTCCATTAGGGAGTCGATGTCCGGCATTTTGCTGAAAAAAATGAATACTAAGGGCCTCCGCTAACTAGGTTACTCGGAACGGACGCTCGTCTAAAGCCGCGTTCTGAGCGAGCATTAAATAAATAAATATCTTGAGACATCTTACACAAATCAACCTAGTCCCACGGTAAGCTCAATTAAGGCTTGTGTTGTGGGTACCAGGCGACGATATATATAATAGATAGATACGTATAGATACTTAGATACATACACAGCCATGACCAAGGAACAAACATTTGTGATAAATAAATACACAAATAATGCCCTCGCCGGGATTCGAACCCGGAACCTCCAGGTTCGTAGGCAGGGTCACTACCAACTAGGCTACGGAGGCCGACAAACCATACATATTCGGTGATGTTACTCATATGAAATACTAGAATTAGCTCACTTTGGGTCAAAATGTATGTGTCTCTTTCTAATATCTATGATTTAAAAGGTATGAAATAAAACTCACAAAATCTTTATAATGTTGGTCTCTTAACATTTACATTTTTAAAAGACAAAACAAAACTCAAGCAACTCATCATCTCAACCGACGCTATCCTCACTCGCGCGCTCCCTATACAGCTGCGAGTTCCTGACGTGCGTGTAGAGAGTGAAGAGCACGTGCAGCGCGGCAACGTGGTGCTGCAGCGAGCGCCCCGCCAGCGGCACGTCCAGCGCGCCGCACACCAGCGCCGCGTACGTCGACAGCGGGCAGGCGAGAGAGGGGGGAGGGAAGCCGACAGAGAGAGGGGTTTGCTCCACGCTGGCTGGCCATTGTTCCATTAGGGAGTCGATGTCCGGCATTTTGCTGAAAAAAAAATAATAAGGGCCTCCGCTAACTAGGATTAGATACCCGGAACGGACGCTCTAAAGCCGTGTTTTCACTTAGTGTTCTGAGCGAGCATGACTGACATGAGTGGCATGCTTGAAAATATTTGTGATATGTCATTATTTCTGAATATATAAAATATGGTGCAAATGAATATGATTAATAACTGGATTAAGGACATACCTTCACACATGTATGGTGATTAAATGTCAATGAAAAATATAATTAAGTAAATAATATTGTACATAATGCGTCTCATTGAACTTGTTCTATTGCCGTCTTGCAATTGTTTTGCGATGTTTTACCCGAGCACTGGTGATGTTACTCATATGAAATACTAGGATTAGCTCACTTTGAGTCAAAATGTATGTGTCTCTTTCAAATATCTATGATTTAAAAGGTATGAAATAAAACTCACAAAATCTTTATAATTTTGGTCTCTTACTAACATTTATGATATTTTTTAAAAATACAAAAAAAAACTCAAGCAACTCATCATCTCAACCGACGCTATCCTCACTCGCGCGCTCCCTATACAGCTGCGAGTTCCTGACGTGCGTGTAGAGAGTGAAGAGCACGTGCAGCGCGGCAACGTGGTGCTGCAGCGAGCGCCCCGCCAGCGGCACGTCCAGCGCGCCGCACACCAGCGCCGCGTACGTCGACAGCGGGCAGGCGAGAGAGTAGGTACATTGACAAGAAGCATTACTTAAAATAGATAGTGCTAACTTTAAATGTGACATGGGAAGTATTTTTTCCAAAGCGCTGACTTATTTAGGAAAACTACCTAAATATGTATTTGAACAGGGGCGCGTTTCTCAAACGCTTGTCGAGTTAATTTGAGTTAATCGAGACTAATTAATAGTGTCAATCGTTTTGACACTATTAATTAGACAAGGACTTTCGCTTGTATTACAAGTTACAAGCTTTCGAGAAATAGGCCCCAGATGTCACTCAAATAAAATCCAAGGATCAGATAATTTTGGGTCACATTTCACGTGTCGTTATCTTACATTTTTTATTTAAAATGTGATACGGTATTTTTACAAAGCGGTGGAATATCTAGAAAAACCATACACATTTGGTGATGTTACTCATATGAAATACTAGGATTAGATCACTTTAGGTCAAAATGTATGTGTCTCTTTCTAATATCTATGATTTAAAAGGTATGAAATAAAACTCACAAAATCTTTATAATGTTGGTCTCCATTTATATTTTTTAAAAGACAAAAGAAAACTCAAGCAACTCATTCATCTCAACCGACGCTATCCTCACTCGCGCGCTCCCTATACAGCTGCGAGTTCCTGACGTGCGTGTAGAGAGTGAAGAGCACGTGCAGCGCGGCAACGTGGTGCTGCAGCGAGCGCCCCGCCAGCGGCACGTCCAGCGCGCCGCACACCAGCGCCGCGTACGTCGACAGCGGGCAGGCGAGAGAGGGGGGAGGGAAGCCGACAGAGTTCAGGGTTTGCTCCACGCTGGCTGGCCATTCCTCCATTAGAGAGTCGATGTCAGGCATTTTGCTGGAAAAAAATGAATACTTAGGGCTAACTCTCACTAGGATGAGATAGATACCCGGAACGGACGCTCGTCTAAAGCCGCGTTCTGAGCGAGCATTAGTTTGTTCTTGGGCAAATGGAAACAATAATTCACATAGCAAAATGCTCGTTCGTCAGCCGACGAACAAGCGAATGCTAGCTCAAAACACTAAGCGAACTGGTGCAGGCGCGTGCGACGGATTTGATTTCTGTGTGTACACGGACACTGCGGGTGTCCGCGCCAGGTAGCGATGGTCCTAAGACACTTGCCTCACCGCGAGTTACTAAGCTATGAACTATCGGCTATAAACACGAACAAAAGATACGCACTCCCGTGTAAAAAAAGAGACAAAGCGTATCTTTTGGTCGTGTTTATAGCCAATAGGTTATTAGCTCTAGTTCATAGAGCGATTCAGACTGCGCCATTCTGCGCCAGTCTTAAACGCATTTGCATATTTACATATTTGCTCCGCGCGGGCGGTCCGCGTGACACAAGAACCAGCCTAAGTATGAGCTAACCCCTCGGGCCTTCAGCCCTTGGATTCGCGTAGAACGTGCCAAACTGCTAGCCAGATAACAAAAGATGTGACATACTGTGAGTAGGCGACAGTAGGCGGCGGCTTTGCGCGGTGCAGCTCGCTCACATCCTTGATCCAGCGGTCAATCGCCTTGCCGTTCTTCTCTGCGTTCTCCAGCTTCTTCGTCACCTGGGATCCGATTTAGCATTGTATTATCAACCATAGAACCATTAGAACCAAACTTCTGTAAGACTAGCACAAGTTTGAGGCTATCTGCCGTAGGAAAAAATGAAATGTGAAATTGGAATGTATGTTAATTTAGTTTTTTACGGTTATTTCGGGTTTTTGCAGAAGTAATCAATGTCACTGTCACTCCTTTCCACCTATTTTAATTGACTTTTCCTGGATGACATCACGTTCTCCTGTGGTATAAGTGAATCACATCATCAGCCTATGATAGTCCACTGCAGGACGTAGGCCTCTTCTATTAACTATGCGTATAATCGCATTAGGAGGTAAATGCCCATAATCGACACGCTGGGCAAGCGGATTGGCGATCGCAGTAATGTGTCCACTATGATGACGCTGCTGCCCATCATCAATCTTTTATCAAATAGTGGTCAGTGACACTTCAATCCCTTAGTCGACTCTTACGACACCCGCAGGAGGAGTTGGGGTGGTGACAAATGTATTCTTACTGCCGATGCCGTCACCACACGGCGGATATATAAGTGAATATACCTAATTCACAGTTGAAAATTAAAGTGGAAACTTTCATTGATTTTTTCGAAAAAAACTGGAAAAAATGAACCGTTTGGAAAGAAACTGAATTTAATCCGGAAATTTTCAACGCTACTCAAAATAGGGCCAGATATAGGGTCTCCCTAAATCAATCGACGCGGAGTCGAAAAAACCTTGAAGTACCTAAGTAGACGGTATAAGACCGAAAATCCGCGCTGGCCGACACAATACGTGTCGATCGATATGAAGCTGAAATTAAAAAGGCCGATTCCGCGTCGATTTTTTGACGTTTGGGGAAATTCTAAGCTCAATTAGATAGTTCAAACTAAAAAATATTTGTATGGAAACACATCTTCGCACATCTCTGGTGGAAACGCAACCTTAATGACACCTATTAATGACTCGAGCGAGGTGTCATTTGTATGGAAACACATCCTCGCACATCTCTGGTGGAAACGCAGCCTTACTAAACAATCTAAACATACTTATTTAAAGAACTTGGGTCGCTCTAATATACTTAAAGGAATATAGTAAAGGTATATTTATTGAGTACAATATAAGACCGATACGTTTCATTGTCGGACTTGTCGGGTGTCAATGAAACGCAGAGAAATAAAATTGAACACGCATTTATTACAATTTATGCGCTGTGCACCATTTAACACAACCATTAGCTGTACTAGCGCACACGCATAACAGAACGACTATTCGTTAGGTTAGTGATCCTAATTCCTGATCTTGTATAAGTAAAGTATCTTACCTATACTGAGGACTTGAGTATTTTTATGATTTATGATATAAAGGTGGCAATGCTAAGTGCCAGGGTGTATGCCTAGCGTGAAACATAATTATTCCGTTAGTATTACCCAGCCCTTGAACTAATTCAAGTAACCTTTTAGACCATCATCATCTCAGCCGTAAGACGTCCACTGCTGAACATAGGCCTCCCCTCTGGACCTCCACTTTTCGACCCCGTCGGCCATCTGCTCTGCGTGCATTGAGGCCTGCCCATTGCCACTTCAGCTTGCTAATCCGGAGGGCTATGTCAGTAACTTTAGTTCGCCTACGGATCTCCTCATTTCTGATTGGATCACGAAGACATATTATACACTTATACAGGATGGGAAGTAGAAGCCTATTAGCGGATTTTTTTAGAAATAAGTTCAAGTTTCAGAAATAGTAGGTAGTTCTGAATAGTTACAGTAGTACCTACGTATTAAAAAAAAATGACGATCCTTCTAAATCCCCCTATTTCGAGTTCCAAACCTTACAGGCGAAGGAACGTCCCACGGGAAGGGACTTATTTTTGGACCACCTTATTGTATAGACCAAATCCGTTGCATTAAAAGATTTAAGCATAATATATAAGACCAGGCAGACAGCTAGAAGCAACTTTAAATTATTTTATACTATGTAGTGATGTGTGGATTGGAGCTGAGAATCAGAGCATAAGTCCGAAGTGACAGGCTTTCAACAGGCGTAACACGATAGGCCGTTCCGCGCGTCCGCTTCTCGCCGGCGACAGGTCGACGCAGCTTCAAATAACTTCCAACATTTGATATATTTTTAGAGGTTTTAATTACCGATACCTACTTAAATACCTTGTTAAAAAGTTAAGCCAATGCCGAATGTAAACAAACGTGCTTAGACTACCTTTTAGTATAAGTATATAAACGAGATCTAACTGAATCTTAAACTCACAATGTGGCTAATTAAATATGTAGGTACCTATATTCCGTGCTCTAGTTAATTTGACCTTAGATGCAGTCAAACTTTTCCCTTCGTATTTTCACGGAAAATACCGAAAATCTGTCTCATTTAGATTCACTGGTATGGATAAGAAAGGATATGGATACTGACATGTGTGTCAGCAATATGAATACGAAAGATTACCTACCAACACCAACTTACACCGAACCATTGAGGAAAAGGAAAATATACAAGAAAAATCGTGAAAGCGTGTGCGATCGACAATCCGCCTGTTTGCCAGCCAGGGGAAGTACCATGATCTCTTAAATGAGATTCAGTTCAGGTTCGGCTTGTCAGTTTTTGATAGTTATTCTATGGAACTGACACATCACGTTGAGATTAGGCCCTAAACTGGATTTCATTAGTAGATCGTGGTAGCCCCCCAGACATCTTAACACTAGATGTAGGCATCTATCATAGTAATTATAGCCCCTGTGACAGGACTAAGCCTATTTCACAGAGTCTGAAGTAGTCTGAACCCTAAGGCCTACAAAGCCAGTAATAGACTTGTCACTATGTCTGACCTGTTACCATAATGAAATATGAGCCAAGGGGGCTAATAGTGGCACTATATAGTGGGTCACATACAGCTTGTGGCGATGTTGGGGACTCACCACAGTGGGTTTAGCGCTGCTGGTCGTGGACAATGCACGGAGTTGCAGGTGCAGTAAGGCTGATTCACTCTGCTCCGCTGCAGGCTCGTCCAGCACAGTTAGGCCTGTAATGGGAAATATTGATATATTTTCATGCGGACATAGACTGAAGCCTCAGTTCAGACATTGCGTCTAAAGTGTAGGTACAGCCATGCCTCTCTGGTGAAGCTCTTCGGTGACTGATATTCTGGGATTCCAGAACCCAATCTTGGGGAGATCTGTATCGTATATTTACATAGCTCCTCAACTGTGGGGGCGGCCGGAAAGGTCGTCTGCCACCAATGTAAATTAGAAATTTTTTTCGAGGTTTGTACAGTGGCACATTTTTGACAGACCACATACTAGGGGGTAAGGAAAGGCTGGCGACAGGGAGACAAATTAAAATAAAGAAAGTCAAGGTAAAAGTATTTTTGATACACAGGTTTTCAACACGTGATTGCTTTGAGGAACGCGTCTATGCCGCCCACTGCTGGGACGAACTCTGAGACTAATGGCCGAGCCACAACGTACCCAAGTTGTCAATATGTTCGAGCAACTGTTCGGCGAGCGGTTCGCCGCGCACGCCGCGCGCGGGTGTCGTCACTTTCAGGAACGCGTCTATGTCGCCCAATGCTTAGACGTACCTACTTCAGTGCAAATGGTCGAATAAAACACTACATACCCAAGTTGTCAATATGTTCGAGCAACTGTTCGCCGAGCGGCACGCCGCGCACGGCCTTTACTTTGGCAGTGCGTCTATGTCGCCCAATGCTTAGACGTACCTACTTCAGTGCAAATGGTCGAATAAAACACTACATACCCAAGTTGTCAATATGTTCGAGCAACTGTTCGCCGAGCGGCACGCCGCGCACGGCCTTTACTTTGGCAGTGCGTCTATGTCGCCCAATGCTTAGACGTACCTACTTCAGTGCAAATGGTCGAATAAAACACTACATACCCAAGTTGTCAATATGTTCGAGCAACTGTTCGGCGAGCGGTTCGCCGCGCACGCCGCGCGCGGGTGTCGTCACTTTCAGGAACGCGTCTATGTCGCCCACTGCTGGGACGTATTCTGGCACGAATGGTTGCAGCTTGAACTCTATGTCGATCTTCTGAGGCGTGTATCTGCGACATGTTGGTAGTTTTAATGTCATAAGTGCATAGAACTGTGCATAAGTGTAACAAGTAGATGGATGGCATGATGGTTGGTAAGTAAGCAAGTGGTTGGAAAGACTTATCGTCACATATGGGCAACCGTGATCCCACCACCACCACGTATTTGAACTTTTTCACTTTTAGGGACACCCAAGAATACATTTCTTACCACCGCAACTCTTCCCATGGTATGTGGATTTAGAGGTATAGAGTCTGTACGGAATGGTACTATAGTGTCAGTCGTCCGACAGACACGCCAATATATTTCACCTGATTGCACTTTCCGAATACCTAAAGTACTTATAAGTACCTAATACTTTCATTCACTCTACCTGACCCATTCACGCCAGTTACGATGAATCAGAATCTAATCTTAACATGTTAAATGGGACATGTTTAAGTCGACCTCGCCGATGCAGTTTAAATTGCTGCACTAATTCATACGGCAGGTATGACCGACACTAACTAATGAAATGCTAGAGTGCAAGTATATCCAGTAGCTTAACTTCACGTTTAGGGAGTTGTGTATTATTGTTTATTTTTTTATTTACTTCGGTGTAACAAACATTATTAAAATTAGCCCGTCGTTGCCATTGGCCATCAGTAGGTACTGACAACACAGATTAGCTTAAGTACCTATGTAGAGTTGCCGAAACCCAACCCGCGGACTTGTAACAAAAATAGATGTGATCCTTTTAAGGGACATTTTAGGATAACAAAAAAGGTAATTTACAGATGTAGTGCATAACATTTTTCCTCCGTATTATATTACCACGTAAACGTCCGTACGAATTTCTGTCTCAATTAGCTTCAGTACAATGGTTATGGGCACTCTGCCGAAAGGCCTCATTTTTGAGTCGTAAGTCATAATCATATTAACTAGGTTAGTACTTACTTACTTTTGAAAATAAATAATCGTATCCAATATTTTTAGATGACCTGACACCCCAATTAAGTACGTATATGTTTAGATGAATAAACTGCGACAGCCAACCTACACTGTGCCTAATTAGCTCGATAAATCTGAACCGTCACTCCTGGAGCTCAAAGTCTAATTTTATCCGAGGGTCAGTGGGACGACCGCAGTGCGCAGGCGGTCAATGTGGTGTAATGAATCTGGAAAGATGTAGGTTTCGTGCGGAATGGACGACTAGGTTTCTAGATCTGAGCTGCGGGCAGATAGACCTAGATATGATGGGTATAGGTACAACGTTAGAATCTACGAACAAATAAAACATGGAAGCCGCACGCCATACTAAATTGCCTTTCAAAAACGGTCCTGAATTTTAGTTGACAAGTGTCACCCCCTGTTCAATGCATCACGGCAATGAATTTGAATGTCAACCGATAAAAACTGAAACCGCCATTTAAAAATAGTTGTGATTGGTCCATCAAAGTTTTGATTGGTGCACAGACAAATGTTGTCTGTGGATTGGTGATATTCAATAAACATTTGTCAAAGATGTTGCGCCGAAACAAGCGCAGTGTTACGAAAACCGCTAAGTCCTGCCCATCTTGGCACAATTTGAACAATTGGTTTCGGGGGCATTTTTGAGCTTATACTTATATGGTCGCAGGTTGGAGTTAATTTTTAGACATTTTTGAGCACCGTAGCCGCTCCGATATAATTATCTTATGGCGACTATAGCTACATTACAACATTTAATATTTTTCTCTAGTGATTAAAAGTATCGCCGTAACGTAGGTATCTGACGTCGGTAAACGAATCGCACAGCTGAAGTGGAGATGGGCAGGGGCAGGACACTTGGCGAGAAGAAGCGATGGGCGGTGGACGAAGCAGGTTACTGAATGGTGACCAGGGTGGTCAAGAATATCTGCCGAGAGACCACCGACAAGACGGTCTGACGACATCTGCCGAACGGCAACAAAGCAGTGGATGCGACTAGCACAGGATCGAGGAAAGTGGCGTAATAAAGAAGAGACCTATACCCAGCAGTGGATGGACATAGGCTGAATAGATAGATAGATTGATTGAAAGTTTCATAGGTGTACCTAATGTAAAATAGGCATCAGCTCAGGGATGGCCAATGTTCAGCAGTGGACGTTTCATGACTGAGATGATAATGATAGATAATAAATGTTAAAACGCTAATAAAAACCAACAGAACTCGTAGGTACCTATTCGATATCATCTGAAAGGAATTTACTGTTACTTTAATTGCGTTGAGCGAAAACGCTTGTCACGAGAGCTCATGATTCATAAGATCAAATGAAACGCTTCAATTTTGTTTTGGATCTCAAAACAAAATACGTCACGTTTAAAGTAGGCGAACACTGTTTACGTAGCTCAAGTACATATGTGAGTCGTTAAAACAAAAAGGTAATAACTACATATGAAACGCATATGGATTTATACTGTTTTTGTTTGAAGCGAGACCGCTATCAACAAACTGAATTTTCAAGCCAATGTCAACGAACCGATGACTCTGTTTCATGAGACTTGTGTTTTAAGATAATTAAATATTTGAGCCAATTTTTTTGTACCTAAGTAAACATTTTCCTGTAATTTATTCTTCTTTTTATCAGACGACATTTTTCATAGTTTTGAGTAGGTACTAACATAATTAGCAGTTTCGATACAGTCGATCAGCTCGCTCCAATACATGAGTGCGACCGTGATAGACTGCTTTACCATAAACCTACAGTAAAACTTACTTGCCAACTCATAGTACGGCTACGTTAGGTTAGGTTTTACTCGGTACGTAAAGCATTCTAGCGCGCTCGCATATTGGAGGGAGCGCGATGGTCAGATCTACGTATCGAGTAAAACCTAACGTCACCGATTCTTGCAAAGTCAGGGTACGGCTACTGTATTTATAATTAACTGCATATTGAATATTTAGACGGCGGCCATGTTCCGGCACGCATCACTGATTTCGCTAATAAACGGTTCTCAACACGTAAAATAGCACTTGAAATAAAATGCAACGTTGGCTGCGAATTTTATTACTTACCTATTTGATGATTTATAAATAAAATTATATTTAGCGACTATAATTAATACCTACATTTCCTATGTTCCTAGTGCAACTCCCCATTCTCACGAGACTGAATAGAATTGTTTAATTTTCTTAGGTTATGGCTATGGCTGAGGCGTCATAGTCTAAATACCTACTCATGATAATTATGATGATAATTATACATTATACCTCGATATTTTTCTAGCAGGAACGAGAGATCGACAAAATGTAATATCGACATAAATGTTATCGATGAGTTCACCCTGTTCTCATAAAAATACTAAATTCGTAAAAACAGATAATCAAGAAATACAGGGTCCTAAATATCTAATACCCCGTATTAATTGGCTCTATTCTCCTATGGATTTAGAGTATATTGTATTAGTCTTTGTTATTTTGATGGGTAAGTGCTAAATACAAGATAATATATGAGAAAAATAATGTATCATTTTCAGTGGTATAATTTACATTCATGTAATTTATCTCTAAGCTACGGCTCATTAGTTATTTATTAAATTTATTTATCGACTACAATATGACTTATCGATAACAGTTATGTCGATGTTTAATTTTGTCTATCTCTCGTTCCTGCTAGAAAAATCTCGAGATTACTAGTATTTTCTCATCTGTGTCGAGATATAATGATAATACTTTAAATAGATACTCTTGTGACAATAATTTCCTAGACGATAATGACGAAATAAAACCGCAGAATATTCACCCGGTAGCTTGTGTTGTCAACAGATACTCACTTCATGATGTACTGGAAGATGTTCTCCATGTCAGCAGGGACCTTCAGGTCCTGGAACTGCTTGGGGTCGTAGGCCCCCTCCGCCGGGATCACCACCCCCGCCCGCTTCCGCCCGCTGGCGAGGGGCCGGTCTAACCCCAGCTCTGCACTGTCGCTCTCTGGTTCACAAAATATTTAATTGATAGATTTTTTTCTCCTCATGACGCCCAGCTATACTAGAGAAATATCCAACATTTGTCAATCAAATTTTTTTATAGATAAATTAACGAGAGCATGGAATTGCATATGTAGTGGTGTTACTAAAGTCAGCGAATAATTAAACCCTGGATTACTCTGGGTGTTCTCCGGTGTATACGAAACAGGAACAATATGCAAAAAAAGCTCCGAGCTGAACCTGACAATTACACATTAAAAATAACATACAAACGCTACAGAAACTTTTGTAATGGATTGATAAAGAAATTAAAGCGGAAATATGACAAGGAACAACTTACTAAGGCTTGCAACAACTCTAAGACTTTATGGAGGGCAATAAATTATATAACAAACAGGAAACCAAATAGGATAGAAGGCACAGAGTTATTGGAGAGTGATATACCACCAAATGGACTCGGTTAATGCCACTAATCAGTATTTCGTTGGTATAGGTAAAGCTCTCGCTGAAGAGATTTTATCACACAACCGGGCTCCATGTCAACTAAGCCCACACTCACTCTCGTCACTAAACTCATTTGCTATGGATAACACAACTCATAATGAAGTTTTTGTTGCCCTATCCAACCTTAAGTCCTCCGGTGCTCCTGGATGGGATAATATCCCTACTCGCTTTTTAAAACTAGGTAGTGCCATCATTGTTCCACTAATTACGCACTTAACTAATACGTGTTTCGAACAAGGTATATTTCCAGACTCCTTAAAAATGGCCATGATCACCCCCGTGTTTAAGAGTGGGAACAGAAAAAACGTATCTAACTATAGGCCCATCTCTGTTCTCCCATCAATCTCCAAAATCATTGAGAAGCTAATTAACGTAAGACTAACTAGTTACCTTAGTAAATTTAAAATATTATCAAATAACCAATATGGCTTTAGACAAGGCATTTCCACAGAAAACGCAGTGACTGAACTTTCTACACATATTACTAAAATAGTGGACAACAATAAAAAATGTATTGTAGTATTTCTTGACCTAAAAAAGGCTTTTGATAACGTATCTGTTCCTACTCTTATTAACACACTGGATAATATAGGTATAAGGGGTGTCCCGCTGTCCTTGCTGAGTAGCTATCTAAAAAATAGGAAACAACGAGTGAAAATAGGGTCATACACCAGTAACGAGTGTGCGATAAGCTATGGTGTGCCGCAAGGAAGTGTGTTGGGCCCCACTCTGTTTCTTATTTACATCAATGAGTTATGCAAGTTGGCAATAGACAGGGGGAGCATCTTTGCCTATGCCGATGACACGGCCGTTGTCTTCTGGGGTGACAGTTGGGCAGACGTTAGGATAACAGCGGAGCGAGGACTTGCTTACATTGCTCGCTGGCTTGACACCAACCTACTCACTCTAAACACGAGCAAAACAAACTATATTTGTTTTACTAAGTATAACAACACACAACCAGACACAACCTTCACAATTAAGGTCCACAAGTGCAATGACCAGGTTGAGCCAGAGTGCCACTGCCCAGTCGTCGGTAAGGTCGAGAGTATAAAATACTTGGGAGTTATGATAGACCAGCGACTCACCTGGCATGTACATACTGAGCTGATTGGGACTAGAACACGTAAACTTATGTACATCTTCAAAAACTTGAGGCATGCTGCCTCAAAACAACTACTGAGACAAGTTTACTTGTCTCTGGCGCAGTCGGTATTGATGTACTGCATCACTGCTTGGGGAGGGACTACGAAGACCAAATTTCTGGAATTGGAACGGTATCAGAGATCTCTGCTAAAAGTCATGCATTTTAAATCACGTCGGTTTCCAACCAATGACTTATATGAAATCAGTGACGTGCTAACGGTGAGGAAACTCTACATACTTCATACAATACTAAAACGGCATAAAACAGTCATCTTTAAACCGAATTCCAATCCCACTAACAGACGTACAACAGTAAAGGCTATACCGACTCCAGTGACAAAATCCGTATTTGCCAGACGACAGTTCGAAGCACAGTCAGCAAATCTGTATAATAAAGTTAACAGTAAAATTAATATTTTTCCTTGCTCCTCTAGAGAATGTAAGAAAAGGGTATATAATTGGCTCAAAACCTTAAGTTATGATGACACAGAGTTACTGTTGAAACCATAAAACATGCACATCATGCGTTCCGATTGTATTTATTTCCCTCTCTCTTTCTCACTCACACACACACATGCACACATGCACACACACACACACACTAAACTTTTTGTACCGTAGCTGTAAGAAATTCAATTACTTATGTATTTGTAAATTGCACTGATTTGTTACCACTACATTTATTATATTACTCTACAATTAATTATTATGTATAATAACCTACGACCTAATGATCTGTAACAAAAGTAGAAGAGCGGTGCTCTCTTATCACAAGTATCTTGCATACTTAAAAAGAGGCGCCAGCGCAGTTTATGTAACTAAAAACTTTAAGATATCGAATAAATAATTTTTAATTTTAATTTTTAATTTTTTACTAAAGCAACACTTTTAAGGTGAACCTTGTGTCTTTACAATTAGGTTTACTATTAGTCGAATAATGCCAATACATGAGTCGATAAAACACACACAATAGCACACAATACATTGTAAATACGCGATACCACTACGTATATGGAATTCCATGCTCTCGTTAATTATACCTAGGTACTTGGTAGAAAGGAAACGAAGTTGATTTCAGTTCGTCCGAAAAATTTACGACACAAAACAAATGTAACTAATGTTATTTAGCAGCAAACCAGCGCTGATAAGACCGTCCATGGGTTTTTTGTGTTTATCTAGGCGGCAGGAGAGGTTAATATGCTGAGTGGAAAATGAGCTTCGCAGCACTAGTTTTCCACGTTTCTAAGTAAAAGTTGTACCTACTAGGTATAAATACGAACACATGAGTTTTCCCTTATCATTATGTTGCTTTTCCTTTCCCGTATACATACTATGCCAGTACATATTATGCCAGTCTCATTTCATTAGTGATAAATTGACCTTAGCCAAACTATTGGCAAGTGTACTAATATTCACTTCATCACATAAGTACCCCATAAATCAAATTGCTTGGCAACTAACATAAATTGTATGCCAATCGAAAACACAAAGCATTTTTGGCAGTCAATTGTAATCAGAAGTTAATAACGGTGAGTTTTTTGCCAATACTTTTATACACCTACGCGAAGCGCACGACACAATGAAAATGCAAATTATAAGACATTTAGGTAGGTAGTAAAATACTTACCGTGTACCTAAATACAACACAAAGGATGTGGCAAATAAGTAAACCGCCTCATCAAATCACATACCTACTTACACGATACCTTATAAGTCGTAACAGTTTGAAAAGGTACAAAGAAAAACCCGAAAAACTCCTTTTTTGGTGAGGATCCTCATCATCATCATCATCATAAAACATGTTAAACCGAATAATATTTATTTTTAGTACAGATGGTGTGTTTTTTAGGCTCTAGTGCGAGAAGTGGGTCATTTTACGTCAGGTCCAAAACTTCGGAGGGCCATCTGTACTAAAAAACGTCGTACCTACGAGACACGTGTAAAAACGAAATTCGTAACTCGTGTCGATTTAAAACACTCCCTAACGGTCGTGTTTTAAAACATCACCACTCGTTTCCAATTTCATGTTTTTCGCACTTGTGTCGTAATGTACTACGAGTGATCTTCCTGTGATTTTCGTAATGACACTACTTTCGGAATTTTCCCAAGGCACCCTACAAAATGTATTTACATTGCTTTATTTAGTATATATTTCCTACCTGAATTTTCAGAAGAGTCAGCCCGTTTGGTCGACCTTTTGACCTCATCCTTCGAAGATTGCCTCGACAGCTCTGGAGCTTTCTCAAGCTGCCGTTCCGGACTCTGCATTACACAACCGGCGATAAACGGATTAAATAACAAACAATATCGTTCTCACATATAATTAAAGATACTATCTTAAATCTTACCGCATCTCTCTTCAAATTGTTCAAGAAGTTCTCATTCTCAGGATCTGAATCGCTTTCGCTTTCAGAATCGAAATCGTGTCGCGCCGTGTGACGCGTCGGCGGGTTGAACTTAGACATTGCCGCTTTGACCACCTCCTCGTCAGAGCTTGGACTTTCCACTTCCCTGGCATTCACTTCCACAGTTTCGTCATACATAACCCGCGTAACGGAGTCAGTACCTTCCTCGTGGAACGTTTGACAGTGTTTGTGGCTCGTTGCCATGGCAACGCGCGAGCGAACCGCCCCGGACGGGCTCTTGGGCGAAAAGAGGCGAATAATGCCCTCGCAAAGTATGAGTTTTTGTGAAAATAATGGGTCGCTGATGGTTGGCACGGAATGGTACTGAGAAACGTGTCGGCATATCACATGCATTGCTTACATTAGCGTCCGCAATATAACATAAGTTATTACTTATTATGGACGCATTCATAAATAAGAGCATGAAATTATAGTTACGTATTAACTTTAGAACTGGGTGGAACTGGAACTCATGGGTGGGTTTTTATGGTATCTTTACTATTACTGCTACGTGGGATATCCCAAATATCGTGGGATATCAAAAATACATTAATCATGACTAAAAGAAAGTATAATTACTTTAACCGACTTAAAAAAAGGAAGAGGTTAACAATTCGACGAATTCTTTTATATTAAGTATCATTTTCTTCCTACCTAATACTTGTAATCAAATAACTCTAGAAAGTAATAATTATTTTTAAAACAAAGCACAAGTGTGTCTGAAGTAAAAGGAATGAATACGAGGAGTTAGAATTTCTCATATCGCGTTTCCTCATATCAATAAAAATAGTCAGTTGCACTTTGTCTGTGTGTATGAACAAACTCAAAGTGTATCTAACTAACCTATCATACAAACGCGACCCTGATGGTGTCATCAGGGTCGCGTTTTATAAAGTTACAATTTTACTGTCTAGCCAATATATACGTGCGTGCGTTAGAGGCAAGCAGCGAAATTGTAAAATGTAACTTTATAAAACACGACCCAGATATATCGTGCAACCGCGGTGCAAAAACATGTGAAAATGCACTATATCGTCATAATCATAGAGGCGTGCTCCGATATTTGTGAGCACCCTGGCCAATGCAATTCGAACAAAAATAAAAGTTACTAAAAGTACCTGATGACAATAAAATTGAGGTCAGGGTATATGTAAGTAAAACAATAAGTTAAAAAGTCAAGAACTTTAATAACTATAATAATCTATTATATTACAAAAATATTTCAACAATGAAACCAGTGTGAATAAAATACTATTTCAATTTCCAACTTGTACAATTTTATTTCTAAAAATAAACCATAATTGTATGATTGTTATTGTTAAAGTTAGGGATAATTATATCATATAAAAATAAACTAAGCATAATTAATGTGAGAGATCTGACAATGTGAATATTTTTAAACAATGAAAATGTCTATAAAACTATTAGATAATAATTATGTTTCATGATGTCAAATATTGAGAACATGGTACAAATTTATAAAAATATGCCAAGTATCAAGGTAAAATTTACGTCTTTCGCAAAAATATGTACTCTCATCTATTTAAAATACCTTTAAGAGTTACAAAAATACAGCTAAACATGCAAAAATTTACACTATTCACAAATGGAAAATGGATACGAAAATCAATAAGCATGATTATTCAATAAATTGAATCATTAGTATCATTACACATTTTCATTATGACCAGCATAGTACAAAACGTGTAGGCATAGTTTTGGTTATTTTATAGTCTTAAGTATTTAATTATTTCGTATGCGAGAACTAATTGACAAATAGCTACTGGTTACACACATCGAATTATATCCAATTGAGTTTTTATTATCACAATTTGCAGTCTTAAATTCAGGAGGAATTAGGTTTAGATGTACGTATTATTTGGCACATTGAAACAAGGAGACCAGATCACATTGGCAATGCTTACCGGACGATAAGCACGCAAGGAACGAGCCCCGAGATATCAATCTATTCATACATCAGGGAAACTATAAAACATTAATGTTCATGTACGACTAAAATTAGTTCAACCGACTTTGTTGATGAGTTCATCACATATGGCGGTCAGTTCCTCGTTCGCTTTCGTTTTCTGCGCAAGGCTTTCTTCCAGTGATGTGATATGCACTTCCTTACGCTTAAGCATAGCGTTGAATTTCAAAATTTCCCCCTCGTGGCTTTTGTTTATCTTCTCTAATTCCTGATTTGCGTGATTAAGTTTCGAAGTCGCGTGCTGTTTGAGCAACTCATAATTCGTATGCATTTTGGCGAGGTTTTCCTCAAATTCTTGTATAGACTTTTTATAAGCCTCTTCATTAGTTTTGTAACCCAGTATCACCTGTTTACTCTTCTCATATTTGCTGTGAAGGTCGTTGAACGAGACCTCCATGCTGGCAAGATGCGCTGTCTGCTCGTCCCTATCTCTAATAAGCTGATTGCGTTCCTCTGCGTAGCGTTTTTTGTCTTGTTCAGTTTCAGATATTAAACTAGCGATGGTCCGTTCGTACTCTTCTACCACTGCTGCCATGTTCCTGTTCATTTTAGTTTTCTCAGCCAGATTTTCGTTTAATTCATTAACTTTCTTTAAACGTTCTGTGCTCTCTGTTTCTAGAGATTTCATCTGGGTTTCTAAAGTTGATAATCTATCTTTTAGTTCCTTAGATTCACATCTTAAGTTGTAGACATGTATTTCCTTTTCAGCCAACAGTTCTCTTAGTTGTGTAAGAGCTTGATCGGTCTCATTGTGCGACCTATCCGCATGCGTAACTGTTGTATCGAGGCCTGCTGATGGACTATTGCCGCTTAAAGAAAGAAGCCTATCGATCACTGCCATGGCGGGTGAAGTAAACGTCATAGAAAGCCTGTTTGATCTATTGGGCGTTAAAGATTTTCTAGGCGTCACGACCGGGTTAACTGCCGGAGTGACGGCCATCATTGGTTTAGTTGCTGTAACGTTCATTTCATCGGGTCTTTCTTCTGTTACTCTCTGTGTTTCATATGTACCATTTAAATCTGAAGGCCCTGACGCAGACTTCTCAAATGACAGTAGTTCAACTTCCTTAGGTGGTGCCTTTTTGGGAGCTTTCTTGGGAGTATTCTGCTTTCTTTTTACTTCATTTAAAGCTGCTGCCACTCCTTCTGACGTGACCCTTCTTGCAAAAAGTGGATCGAACTTGAGGAACAGGCTTTCTTTCCCGCTGTAGGCAACCTCATCAGTCTTATTTTGATTCATCAAGAATTCGAAAGCTTCTGCGTCTATAAACATTTCCGCAGCATCATCGTTATCTTGCTGATTGTCAGTATCGATATCAACTACGTCTACTTTATCATCAGGTAACTCAGGTATATTATCCTCATCGTTACCGTCATCGGCTTCAAGGAAGGGTCCTTCAAGAGTATCTTCATCTTCAGTGTGAACCTCTTGTACAGTGGCATCCTTGTCGTCGCTGTTCTTAGACGATCCACTGCAATTAGCGTCTTTCGACTCTTCCTCATTGTCTATTGTTACAGTACTATTACAATCACTCTGCGTAACAACGAATGATGTTTCCGGTGAGGACTTAATTTTGCTCTTAGTTGCAAATGGGTTATCCGTATCAAAATCCCTCGGTGGTGATTGTCGTATTTTAGATTTCGTTGCGAATGGATTAAAATCGTCTAGTTCAGGCAAATTAAATACATTCTTTGATACTGTTAATTCAGCAGATGAAGCGCCGGCCGAAAAATACGTAGACTGTTCAGAAGATGACGTATCAGGTTTTACCGGATTCGTACTGCTGGCACTCATAAGGACATCTTCGGTTTCGTGAACTTTATTTTGTGTCAATTTTATTTCATTTTCTGCCTTCGCACTTTCATCTTTAATATGGTCTACAGTGGATGTAAGGGTAGGTTCTTTATCGATTTTTTCGTCATTTGATATAATTTCTTTATCGTTGGCATGATTGTTAACCTCTTCCTTGAGAGAAGTGACCCTGCTGATATCATTCTGTATTATTCGAGATTGATTAGAATTACGCTTCGGTTGGAATTTACCACCAGTAACAACGTCATCGTTTTTAGATTGACTTGATTTTGTAGAAGCTTTATCTGTACTATCAACACTGGAATTCAAATGCCTCTTCGCTTTCAAAGGCTTCTTCCTTTCTGGCATTGACTTTCTTCTATTAACATCCTTTTCTTTCTTGGAAGCTTCTATTATTTCAGTTTTATTAAGATTTGCCGGTGATGCATTTGGAGATGCATTTGGTGGTGGTGACATTCTGATTTTAGTTTTGGTAGCAAAGGGATTAATATTATCAATGTCATCAAAATCAAAGTTATATCCTTTAGAAACGATTTTGGGTGATATCGGCGGTGATTGAGCAACTTTCGACTTTGTGGAAAATGGATTTTCCATCTTTTCAAAGTCATCACTTTTTAATTCAGGTTCCAATTCCCCTTCTGCTGACATTGATACAAACGGACTATTGCCTTCAGATGAAATTATTTCTACATCTATGTTTCCACCATCAGGGATAGTTTCTGCCTTATCAGTAGAAACTAAATTGGTTATAGTGTTAGTTTTTTGATGTTGTTGAAGCTCGGCATCATCTTTGCTACCACAGGATTCTTTCTCGTTAAGAGATGTAGGCACTACCGCATTTACATCTTGATCAGTCAATAATGTATTAATTGTTGTTGATGTCGTATTCATGTCGGTAACTAAATCCGGCACAAGTTTTTCATTATTTGTTTCTGAATTTAAGCGCTTTGCCACATTACTTTTATCAATAGTGGTAGTATCCATTTTAGGTTCGACCATTTCAGCTACACATTTTTGTTTATCGTGTACTGGCAAATCTTGTATCATCATTTCTTTTTCTAGAATAGTTTGTGTACTAGTGTTGTCAATTCTATTCTCGGTTTCAGTTTGGATTGTATCTGATATTTCTTTGTGCTCTTCATTCTTACCTGTATTTTCGGAATTAATAATATCAGTAGGAACACATTCAATATTTTCATTAATCATTTTAGGCACTTCAGGTATGACATCTAATGATCGAGGATCTTCTTGAATGACTTCGGAATGGTGTACCATGTGGTCTGACTTCCCATCTGCATCGACCATACTTACATCCATAGCCATATATGCGGAAAGTTTGTCATTATTAGATTCAACAAAAGATATTTCCATATGTTCTTCAGAATCAACCATATTCGATGCCATAGTATTTACGATTGCAATATCAGTGTTATTGTTATCAATTTGAACAATTTCTGTTGCTTTGACGATACCATTTTCAACAGTGATGTCTAGTTTCGCTTTATCGTCTTCAACTATATCTTTATCCAATTTCTCTGTAGCATGTTGATCAACCGATTGTATTAGAGCAACTACAGCTTCATGTGATTCTTTCACATCATTTGGATTGTCGTCATCGACACCGGGTACTGGAATATCACTAGGAGGTACGCCAGATAAACTAAGCGTAACAGGTTTTACGTATTCAGCCTCAACTTCTGAACGACGCAAATCAACAGAAGTTTCAGTGTATGTTGTATTGCCTAAGTCTTTTACTATTTCTGCTTTTGGAGCAATAATATTAATAGAAGTAGCAGACTTTTCAGACAATGGTTGAGCCTGGAATTCTAAACGAGGTAAATCAACAGTTGTATCAAGAAGGTCATTAACATCTTCTACTTTAGGAGTAATAATGTCAATGGAAGTATCTGGTTTTTCAATAATTAGTGACTGTACAGGATCAGAAACTGCAGTAATAGCTTCGTGCAGAATGTTGGTTCTTGCGGAATCTTCATTATTAATGGGTAATGGAACATCACTAGGTAATAAATTCAATGGACAAACAATGTCTTTGTCTAGTTCTTCAACGTGCGGAAGTTGTACATCTGAGGTTGCATCGGTGATTGATTTATCTAAAGCCGCCATCAACGCATTTTGAGAGGTACTTGCATTAAGTGTATCTTTCTCTTGTAAGTCACATACATTTTCATCTAGATTATCATTAAATTCATTGATATCATCATCATTGGGTAAAGGAATGTCAACAGGTGAAGGGTAATCTACAGCAATATCACCTGTTCCTTCTAGTCTATTTATAGTAGGAAGTAACATTTGAGGACTCATTCCCTGACTTTTTACAGCATCAACATCGGTAAAACTAATTTTAGGGTCAACTGAAACTAAATGAGGTACAATAGTCTCAGAAACAAGGCCTGTTGTATGAACTACATTCTCGTTTTCAATGCTTACCTGATCAGTAACTGCAGGTGCCGTATCTATCACATGGCTTACAGAACTTGTTACTTGGGTTTCAGATAATTCTGGTCCAGGTTTATTTACAATTTGTTCACTTACATTCAAACATTCATTTGTATCTATAACTACAGTATTTTTATGTTCAACAAAAGTAACATTTGTTGCACTACTTTCAGATTCGTTTATAAGGTCAGATAATTGATTAACAATATCAGTAGTGGAAAAATCAAGAGTTTTCCCAGGATCTTCTCCAGCAATATGAGAAGCATCTATTGAATTAATTATGTCTCTAGTTGTATCTAATGTAAATGGTACCTTATGTGATGTAATATTTTCCACTAATTCATTTATTGGAACACTTGGCTTTTCATTGCCAGTGGATTTAACTGTATCAACTTCAGCTTCCAAGTGTTCTTCATTTTGTGTAAATGTAGTTTCACAATCAACAAATTCTCCATCTGACTCTGGTAAATCATTAACTCTGCTTTTATTTACAGTTCCATTTAAAGTTCTGTCCCTTATGGACATATCATTGTATGAAACATCCATGTATTCAACAGTGGAATTGGCATCTTCTTGTTTAACACTTTCATTCATAATAGCAGACTTGGACGGTTTATCCTGGAAGAATAACTTGTGTATTGGTATCTTCTCTGTGCTAAACACAATTGTTGAGTCATCGTTCCAATGCAGTTCTTTTTCCAAATCATCATTAAATACTATGCTCTCTTTATGCGGACTGTTTCTTCTAGATAAACTTTTTTCTTTGTTGTTCTCACTTTTTGGGGTTGATGCAATAGCTCCTGGCTTTGACTCTGGTAGTGCCACATCAGCAGGACTGATAGCTGGATGTGACGTCTTAAGATTTTCATCCTCTGGTGGAATAGGACTCTGTGAAGGCCTAAACATACTTAAAACTGACTTAAGCCCCCTCATGATCGGAGAACCACCATCATTCTTTGGTAATTCCTTTGTTGGTGTAGTGGCTTCCGGAGTATGTGCCATAGATGAAGAAGAGCTTGCAAATGACAGGTTATCTATGTCATGTTCATTGTTTACAGTTATGGTGATATCATTGCCTGTTGCAGAGTCCAAAGGTCGAAGAACAGAGCTCCTATTGCCATCAACATCTGTTGGCAAAGCTTGCAACGGTAATACTTTTGATGATTTAATTTCAGTTTTGTTTAATGTGGAATTTAAGGAGCGAGTCAAATTATTTTCATATTCATTGATAATGGTGTTGTTAAGAGACTCATCTGTTAAAGTATTTTGCCTGTTGTCCAAACAATGTGACATACTTTTGGACATGGGTGAGGCTGCCGGAGTGATGGAATACCTTAGTTTCATGTTGAGTTCTGACACATCAAGTTCCTCATATCCTTTCTCAGTGCAGGGAGTCTTGAGCAAATTGTTGTGTTGATATGTGTTCTCCTTATTATCAAAACCACCTTCATCGTCTATATCCATCGGCTCCGCGTGATGAGCCATTTTAATAGTTAATTATTCACTTCACACTAAACTATTCACTCGAACCAATCCATAGGAGCAGTAAACCACTACACACGACCACAATGAATATTCTATTCCGCACTGCACGTCGATCAGGAGACGAGATCCAAACAAAAAATCAGTACAATGTTTACAGTTAACCGATTTCAGTAAGTTTCACTTTAGATTTCTAACACGTAATACGAGCGTCGTCTCGGTATGTATGTCATTTGAAAACAAAAATGTCGGCGCTGAATGTGCGCGCACACACACTGAAAATCTATTTTTATCCTTTTTGTGCTGCACGGCGTGCGACGTTCGTTTTATGTAACGCGCGCGCCCGAGGGAAACTTGCCAAAAAGCGGTTGAGCTCGAGCGAGTCGAGCGTAAATTCTCAGCGAAGACCGTTGTTTAAAATCCAGTAACTTTTTAATTTCAACTGACAGTAGTGTCAGTTTGAATATCAAGCATTTTTAAAGCTGCCATATACTGCCAATCAAGATTTTAAGATTTGTTTTAATAATATATCATTAATATTATTATTCCAATTTATTTACATATATATGTTATTGAACACTTTCTGGGCAACAGTTTAAATTATCTATTACTAAGATATTACAAAAGTGTTGTGAATTGCAATTGTGCTTGCTCATTAATGGTCGCCTTTAAAAAAGTTTATGAGGCACGTTGCAGGTTTCATTTAGAATTGATATTTAATTAATTTACGTTGCATTGAGGACACACAAAATGAAGATTGTTTGTCCATTGTAATTAAATGATATCTACTATTTCTTTAAACTCAACGATTCTATTTATTTAACTACCTCTGTAAACTACTACTATTTAATAATGTTGCCAACGTCTATAGAGCATTAATCGTAATTTTGAAAATAGGATAATGCACTTAGGGAATCATTGGATTTAGAAAATAAAATTAATGAAGAAGCACGGTCCTCTTGCCTTAGGGTTTTTTTCAATGCGAGGGATTCGTTCTATTTACAATTGGTTTTTAGATCTTTCTAGGCTGACGGCGTACTTCGAAAATCATAAATATTGGGCATCTTTGTCTATCTCCCCAACAAAGAGGTTTCATCGGTGGGACAGCGACAGATACCCCAAAATTTACAACTGTGAAACAGAAAAATCCTCGAAATTTACGGATTCGATTATCGCGGTAGTAGGCCTGATGTCTAATGTAATGTCCATAAAATTGTTTATTTTATAGAAAATATCATAATATACTGTTAATTCTAGACTTAATGTAGACTTAATCGTGTAAACTTACCTACGTTTAATATTATCCTGCCGTTTCAGGCATGTCACTACACCTTTGGTTGCAGGCAGACAATATGTCAGGCTAATATTAAACGTAAGCTTACGTGATTAAGTCTCGTTAGTCATTGAAATATGAGTGATTATCGTGAAAGTTTAAATCAATATAATATATATATAGGTTTTTTGCCTCGTCTACTCATCCCTAAATTAAGTTGCTCGATAGCATACAATTTTTTCCTATTACTTAAGTAAATTTCAGAAATGGCAAGCATATCGAAATGTCACTTCGATGCTGACTTTGCTGACCTTGGGTGTCAACTGTCAATGTCATACAACAAAAAAACTGTCATGTCGTCGAGTGTGATTGACATCGACGCGTGGTAATTCAAAATAAATTTTCTATAATTAGCATAGATAATTTCAATGATATGCGCCACAGAAATTAATTATACAAATATAACTCAACGCTAAGAATGCAAACCGGCATTTTAAAATCTAGTCAAGGTTAAGTACACTGTATTTATCAATTTATCGAAACTTGTTGTTCATGTTTTTTTACGCTCCGGTGATCTCTTCATTACGAAACCGGCTCTTCAGTTGCCGAATGCAAGTGCGCAGTCTGTGTGTGAAAGTCCATCTGTGCTGCCGTTGTTTCAGTTTTTTTTTTACTGTACGTGTTAACTTAACCTCACTATATTAATCGTTTTCACTTTTTGTTTAGAATATTCAATGCTTACAGCTTATAGTTCATATTTATGGTTATGTTACATTTAATGTGCATATAGAAAATTGTGCCAATTATTTAGCGAGATCTTGCCAAAATTATTACTAAGTAATACACTTGTAATTCTAAATAAATGTTTAGAGATATTTATGAAATGATTAAATAGTTCTTTTCAATTATTTTAGCTATAATTATCGGCTAACAATAAAAAAAAACACGTACTGAAACTTTTTTACTGTATTTTTTAATGA